>CAUYRH010038549.1:0-102515 GCA_963574655.1 Perodicticus potto | reverse complement strand
TAAAGGGCATCCAAATGGGAGCAGAGGAGGTCAAACTCTCCCTTTTTGCTGATGACATGATCTTGTACTTAGAGAACCCCAAAGACTCAACCACAGGAATCCTGAAAGCCATCAGAAAATACAGTAATGTCTCAGGATATAAAATCAATATCCACAAGTCAGTAGCCTTTGTATATGGCAATAACGGTCAAGATGAGAAGCTAATTAAGGACACAACTCCCTTCACCACAGCTTCAAAGAAAATGAAATACCTAGGTATATACCTAACAAAGGAGGTGAAGTACCTCTATAAAGAAAATTATGAAATCCTAAGAAAGGAAACAGCAGAGGATATTAACAAATGGAAGAACATACCATGTTCATGGATGGGAAGAATCAACATTGTTAAAATGTCTATATTTCCCAAAGCAATCTACCTATTTAATGCCATCCCTATTAAGATACCAACATCGTACTTTCAAGATTTGGAGAAAATGATTCTGTGTTTTATATGGAACCAGAAAAAAACCTGAGTAGCTAAGGCAGTTCTTAGTAATAAAAACAAAGCTGGGGGCATCACCATACCAGATTTTAGGCTGTACTACAAAGCCATAGTGGTCAAGATGGTGTGGTACTGGCACAAAAATAGAGACATAGACATTTGGAATCGAATAGAAAATCAAATCAGGAAATGAAACTAGCATCTTACAACCACCTAATCTTCAATAAACCAATCAAGAACATACCTTGGAGACTCCCTATTCAGTAAATGGTGCTGGGAGAACTGGATATCCACATGTAAAAGACTGAAACTGGACCCTCACCTTTCTCCACTCACAAAAATTGATTCAAGTTGGATAAAGGATTTAAATTTAAGGCATGACACAATAAAAATCCTGAAAGAAAGCATAGGAAGAACACTGGAAGATATCAGCCTGGGGGAAGACTTCATGAAGACTGCCAAGGCAATTGCAGCAACAACAAAAATAAACAAATGGGACTTAACTAAACCCAGAAGCTTCTGTACAGCTAAGGAGACAACAACCAAAGCAAATAGACATCCTACCCATTCGGAAAGGATATTTGCATATTTTGAATTGGACAAAGCCTTGATATCCAGGATCTAAAGAGAACTCAAATTAATCCACATGAAGAAAGCCAACAATCCCATATATCAATGGGCAAGAGACATGAATAGAACCTTCTCTAAAGAAGACAGACGAATAGCTAACAAACATGAAAAAATACTCATCATCCCTAATTATTAGAGAAATGCAAATCAAAACCACCCTGAGATACCATCTCACTCCAGTGAGAATGGCCCACATCAGAAAATCTCAAAACTGCAGATGCTGGTGTGGATGTGGAGAGAAGGGAACACTTTTACACTGCTGGTGGGACTGCAAACTGATACAACATTTTTGGAAGGAAGTATGGAGAACCCTCGAAGAACTCCAGCTAGAACTCTCGTTTGGTCCTGCAATCCCATTACTGGCCACCTACCCAGAAGGAAAAACATCCTTTTATCATAAGGAAACTTGCACTAGACTGTTTATTGCAGCTCAATTTACAATTGCCAATATGTGGAAACAGCCTAAATGCTGACCAACCCAGGAATGGATTAACAAACTGTGGTATATGTACACTATGGAATACTATTCAGCCATTAAAAAAATGGTGACTTTACAGCCTTTGTATTAACCTGGATGGAAGTAGAACACATTATTCTTAGTAAAGCATCACAAGAATGGAGAAGCATGAATCCCATGTACTCAATTTTGATATGAGGACAATTAATGACACGGTGGGGGTGGGCGAAGGGGAGAGCATAGAGAGAAAGAATGAGGGAGGGGTGGGGAAAGGAAGAGCAGAGAGAGGGAAGGAGCGGGGGGTGGGGTCATGGTGTGTGCCACACCTTTTGGGGGCAAAACACGATTGTAAGAGGGACTTTACATTTAACAAATGCAATCAGTGTAACCTGGTTTCTTGTACCCTCAATGAATCCCCAACCATAAAAAAAAAAAAAAAAATAGTAAAGGTCTTTTTTGAGGGAAAGAGAATTCTGTGGGGTTCATGTATTATTAAAACCCATATGACCAAACAAAACAAAACAAAATAAAACCCACGTGACCTACTTTGTTCTGGGGGAGTCAACGTCATACAGTGATGTGACGTGCTGGCCCGGGGCTGCTCTGTGGTCCTGTGAGTGGTCAGTCAATAGTCTGTTCAGTGGTCTGATCAGTGGTCAGTCAACAGTCTTATCAGTGGTCAGTCAGTAGTCTGTCAGTGGTCTGGTCAGTGGCCAGTCAGTGGTCAGTCAGTGGTCTGCTCAGTGGTCTTGTCAGTGGTCTTATCAGTGGTCTGGTCAGTGGTCTGGCCAGTCAGTGGTCAGTGGTCCGGTCGGTGGTCAAATTCCTCTCCTTCCTGTCACACTAGGGCTCCTTCTAGGCCAGGTGGCTCAACCCAGCCTGCTCTGGCTGCCATCCCTCTAGCTGGGTTCTCTCAATGGTCTGGCAAGCCATGGGGTGGGAGGGGTCTCCAGACAGCTCTTGTGTCCATCAGGGAGGGAGACAGGAGAAAGCTGGCGTAGTCCCTGGGGGTCAGCACCAGGACTCGGTCCAAGCATCCTCTCTCCGACTGGTGTGGCCAAAGGGTTCTGTGGGGCAAGATGGAGTGTCATTGAGGATCGGGTAAGTTTGTGATGTTCTGAGAACTTGGTGTTATCTGCCTAGTGCATAACTCCCATCCCCTGGATGCTACATTTGAGCGGAGGCTGTGATGCTGTGACCCAGCCTTGGCACAGCACTGTGCTTGGAGGTTCATGCAGGGGACAGGGGCTGGCATGCTGGCCCGCCCCATGGCTGTGCTGGCCTCAAGGCTACCTGCACAGCTGCTGGTGTTCCCCGAGGTGTTAGCACGCTGTCAGAGGGTGTCATCGGCTGTTGAATGACTATTATTGCATTTTTTTTTCCTGGTCTTTCTACAGCAGTGTGGCCTCGTGGCTGCTGGAGACCCTAGTCATAAATTCTGCTCCTGTCTCTCCAGCTGGCACCAACTTTTCCAAGACGCTGAGTTTCTAGTTCTTTCATCTGTGCTTTACTTTGGCAGTGACCCTAAAGTGTTCTTTGTTGCTATTCAGGATGACAGTACAGCCACCCTTTCTCTACCTCCCTGACCCCCAAAGGAAGAAAAGATTATCTCTAGAAACTTGGAAGGAAGTCGGGGCATCTCAGGGGTCCTCCTTCCTGTGGAGGGAGCTGTGTTGGTGCTTCCTTCCTAGACATGAGGGACAGTGGCTCCACTTCAAAGAGCCCAAAGCAGAGACAGTGCCATGGGGGTGTCCAGGCCCAGCCAGTGCCAGGTGAGCTCACCCTCAGCCCCTCCACTTTCAACTGAGGGTGAAAACCTTGTTTTGGCTCCAGGACTCAAATGCAATGAGGTCCCAGGAGTGTCAGCGGCACAGTCCCCCCTTCCCTGCACTGGTCTTAGCTCCACTTGCGCGGGCCGGGGACCGTGTCCCTCTCTCCCAGCTGGGCTGCCGTCCTGTCTGTCTGTTAGTGCACCTGAGGGACAGATGCATCTAATGCACTAAAGTGTATGGGTGACCTGAGCTTTCTGGCTCCCAATCTTCAAGGACTCTGGTGGGTGGGGGTCATCCTGCAGAGTCAGGTGCTTCAGGGGCCTGGCCTGGCCTCTTCTGTGTCACCAGGGTCATGGTTGTGTCCTGCTTCTAAACTGCTGGGAAAACCAAGTGGTGTCTGAGGCCTCTGACTCCTACCTAGAGCTTAGCTCCTGCTTGTGAAGTGACCTCAGAATCAGGACGGAAGTGGGCATGAGGCTTGTACAGAGAGTGAGGTTCAGAGCCTGCCAACAGGTGTGTGTGGCACAAGCAGCTATGGCCCAGACAGCACGCGGACTTCAGTAGCACGAGTGCCATGCCCAGGCCGCAGATGATTACAGATCCTACTTGGTATCACTGATGACTTCAGTGTGGCGGGCCTGCAGGGATGCGGATCCCTTTGAGAAGCAGAGGAGCACAGCATGACTGTGGTGACAGCAGAGCCAGAGCTGCTTGCCTAGGGTTAGGCACATCGCCCCTCAGCAAGCTTTCAGAATGACATTAACTTCAGAAATGAGCACGCAGATGTGGCCCCTGATCTGCTTTCAAGTCCACCACAGGGTTGAGGGTCCTTCATGCTGTCTAGTGGTTTTTCTGGCCTTGGACCCATCACTGTTGATGCCGCCCTGTGGCTGAGCCCTGGCTGAGGACCTGGCTGAGCTGCGAGGCCTATGGAGGCCTTGCTTCCTCCCATCCAACTGTTCCTCACCAGGTTGCCAAGTCTTATAGGAGAAAACTTTCCTTACAGAGTTTGGTATCTGAGGTTTTTAGAGATTTGCAGCCACAATAAGGTGATTGATGGAACCAACAAGTGGTTTCATCCTATGTCATCTAGCTTGTCCCCTTCCCTTTGTGGCTGCAGCCACCCAGAAGGGCTGGGCAGAAGCAGAGTCCTGCACAATGACCATGATGTTTAGGTCCATTGAAAGGAGAGAGGACTTGGGCAGCGCCTGTGGCTCGAGGAGTAGGGTGCCGGCCTCATATACTGGGCGTGGCGAGTTCAAACCTGGTCCTGGCCAGAAAAAAAACTGCAGAAAGGAGAGAGGACTCACATAATTGTAGTTTTCAAGACTCACATTTCCTGCTTTGTGAATTTCATTTTTCACCAGTAGCTTATGCTTACATGTATGTGTATTATATATCCACTGTTTTGGAAGGTTTTCTAGAATTCTCAAATAAAAAGAGCAACATTTCAGTTGGCTGTGCCTGTGGGTACTTGGTAACTCTGACCCTGCGCGTCTGATCCAGGTGCTCTCTTCCAGGTGAAATGTTAACCCAGGTCTACTGCAAGTAGTTGAGGATACATATTGTCAGCCCCGGGGCAATTTTTAAACATAAGACAAAGGCGCATAACTGAAAAATCAATGGAGTGATTAAAATTAAAATATATTTACTTAAGCCAAAAAAAGGCAAGAAAGAGAGACCAGGATTAAAAAAATAAATAGATGGAACAATGAAAAATATAAATAACCAAATGGTAAAACTAATTCAGCTATACATCTCAATAATTATGTTAAATATAAATGGAGTAAACATCCTAATTAAAAGGTAGGGAATTAGAATCAGTTAAAAAATCAAGTATATACAGTTTTCAAGAGGTGAACTTTAAGTATAAAAGGACAATTAAGTTAAAGAAAAAAAGATAAGATGGATATACCACAAAAACATGTTAGATACTAGAGTTGGCTATATTAACTTCAGGCAAAATAGAGTTCAAGACATGGAGTGTTACCAAATACATAGCCAATTCATGATGATAAAAGAGTAAATTTATCACAGAGACATAACAATCATAAAGTCACATGTATGAAGCAAAAATGGATAGAACTTAAAGGAAGAAATACATAAATTCACAATTATAATTAAGAGTTGGAACATCATTCTTTCAATAATTGAAAGAACAACTAAACAGAAAAGTATCTATGAGGGTACAGAAGATCAGAACAGCATTATCAGCCACTTTGATGTGATTAATGAATCCCCTTCCCCCTAAATGCTGTAGGGTGTATTTCCTAAGAAGTACAGTCCTATAGGAATCAACTCAGTGAGTTTAACACGGGCTCTGTACTGTGACCTCATCTCATTTTCCAGTTTTGTCATCTGACCTGAGAATGATCTTTGTAGCATTTATTTTCCAATCTAGGGTTAGGCGTGGAGTTTAGTTGTCCTATCTCTTCAGCATCCTTTATTCTGCAACATTTACCTTTTATAATGATGTTTCAAAGTCATGCGTCTCTTTGAAATAAACAAGGTTGCCCATTGGGGATTTGTCTGCTGTTTCCTGTGGTCATGCATTCCTGGCTGGGACTCTGTGTGGGTGACGACACTTCCCAGGGCACCCAGCCTGCCCTCGGTCTGCTTCTGGCTCCCTGGCAGGTGAATCAGTGCTCTGAGGTGGTCATCTGGGAATGGAGATGTGTCCAGACCTCTCACCATCACCCTGTGGGAACATACACTTCTTTAGACATAACAAATGGCCATTCACTAGAGGCTTCAAACAACAGACATTATTCCCTCGCAGTTCTTCAAGCCAAAAGTGTGAAATCAGGGTGCCAGCAGGGCTGTGTTCTCTCTGATGTCTCAGGGGAGGACCCATCCTTGTCTCTCTCAGCTCCGAGGGCTCAGGCATCCTTTGACTGGTGGCTGCATGGCTACCTCTTTGCTCTGGCTGCATGACCACCTCCTTTTGTCTGTCCCAGGTTTTCCTGTGCCTTGTCTGTGGTGGACGTTCATAGTTGGACAGCCCAGGATGACCTCATCCCCAGATCCTTACTTTGGTCACCTCTAGAGAGACTCTGGCCCCAAATAGGACGTGGCTTAGGTGGGGACATATCTTCCTGGGCCCTCGTTCAGCCCATGACCTGATTTCTCCCTCACAAAGAGGGACTCCTACTGCATTGCTGTGGTATTCCCTACATACGCCACTTAATTCTTAAATAATGTTCGTTATGTACTCATTTATAACAGTATGTATTTGAAATAACTATGCAGACATTTTTTAACTTTACATGAGATTATGACTGTCTCCCTGTGTCACCGGCGTTCTACAACAGCACTGACAGCAGGTGGGGATGGCCTGTCCAGCGTCGTGAGTCCCTACTGACACAGCAGGGTTGTTACCTAGTGCCCTGCAGTCTCTGTGATGTGTGTGCTTTTTATTCATAAAACAGAGTCACGGCTCCTGGCAGTACCAGACGCCCCATTCCCTCTTGACTCCAGTCACTTGCTGATGTGTGGGAGCCCCAGGGCCGTCTGTCAAATGTGTTCTGTGCTGTGACCAGGGGCCACCCTTTGATACTTCAGTCATTGGGGTTTTTTACTGCTAGAAATAATGCTTCCCTGAGCAGTTTTGCAGTTCACTATCCTTTATATACCCATGACCTGCAGCGTGGCCTGGAGCCCTAGACTCGGGTTGTTAGGGTGTAAGTGCGGGAGGTGAGGGCAGGTGGGTGCCACAGGCAGGCCGCCGTCTGCAGCGGCCTGGTCTTGCCACGTCCCTTTCTCTACACAGCGTATCACATTTCCAGAAAGAGCCTCTAAGCGTTTGACAAGTGAAAAATATTATTTATTTATTTATTTATTGTGGTTTTTGGCCAGGGCTGTGTTTGAACCCGCCACCTCCGACATGTGGGACCTGTGCCTTACTCCTTTGAGCCACAGGTGCTGCCAAAAAATATTATTTACACACATTTCTCTATTAGTGTTTTTAGGTTTGTTTTTGCTGTTTCTGTTTCTCTTGTGATTTTGTCCTTTGCCATTTTCCTCGGGGGTAAATGTTGTCCACCCGTGCGTCTGTGAGAGAACGCCCTTCATGCAGGAGACACTCAGGAAAGGCCTGACCCGGCGTTTGCCTCCCACTGTGTGTGTGATCAACTCTGCTTCCCTGATGCACAGACCTGATGGGTTATTGGTCATGTGGGGGCTTAACAGGGGAGCAGGACTCTCAGAGCAAAGAAGGGATTGAGTTTATTTTATTTTATTATTATTATTTTTGACACAGAGTCTCACTCTGTTGCCCTGGGTAGAGTGCCGTGATGTCATAGCTCACAGTAACCTCAAACTCCTGTGTTCAAGTGATCCTTTTGCCTCAGCCTCCTGAGTCGCTGGGACTACAACACCCACCACAATACCTGGCTAGTTTTTCTATTATTAGTAGAGACAGGGTCTTGCTCTTGCTCAGGCTGGTGTCAAACTCCTGAGCTCAGTGATCCTCCTACCTTGGCCTCCCAGAGCAGTAGGATTACAGGCCACTGTGGGATTATTATGAGCCACTGTGCCTGGCTGACTTGGGTTTCTTTAAAGAGCAAAATAACAGCACAAAACAACCCCCAGAATGACCCCACAAAAGTCAGGATCATCTACGATAAGCACTAACTGTTGAAAACTACAATAAAACTATAAAAGACATGAAGACTTTTTAGTTTTCTTATGTTATTAGCTAAAATAGGCTGATATTGGAAGACCATATTTATCAGGCAGCCTTGAAGCTGAAATTCAGAATAGATGAAGTTACAAAGAGACCATTTTCCAACAAAGTGAAAGTAGCAGTGCCTTGTCCCACACAGACGTGGGTACCCTGGCGGCCTCGCCTGTGGGGGTCACTGACAACTTTCTCTGTCTTGGACCCTTCCAGCGTTATCTGATGGAAACATAAAACTTCTGGTTTTTGTGGATTTTTAAAAATTAACCCAGCTCCTCCCTTTTTCTGCTCAGTAAGGTTATCTATTAGAATTTATGGGGCAAATTTACTTCTGGCAAGTCGGTGTACAGTGGGGTTTAAAAGGTTTTCGTCCTGTAGCCCCGGCATTGTCCTTTTTCCCTCCCAGCACCCCTTCTCTGGAGTAGGAAGCAAATCCCAGCATCACATTGTGCTACCTGTAAACAGTGCGATTCTACCAGGGCAGGGCTGATGGAGGAGGATGCCGTCTGCACACCCCCGAAACTAAAGGATGAGCCTCCGTCACCCTCACCCTGCCCCTCTGTCCTCCCTGGCGTTTCAGGTCATCTTTATCACTGGCCTACAGGGTCTTCTCTGATGTTGCATAGTGGAAAAGTCACAGGTGTATTCGAAACCTGAGTTGAATACAAGTTTGAACACAGCCCACCCTGCCCGCCACAGCCAGCCCTGCAGACACCTGAGAGCACGGCCTGCCTCCTCCCCACCCGGCTCCCCGTGTGCCCCTTCAGCAGTTCTCACCCCTGCCAGCCTTTCATTCCAATGCATTTCATTAAGCAACTGGTTTTTTCTTAAGGTTTTCATTGAGATATAATTCACATACATAAAATTTAAGCATTTAAAGGGTACAAGTCAATGGTTTCATATATTCACAGAGCTCTAAAGCCAACACCTAGCTAAGTTTAGAACAATCTTCTCAGCCCCTGAAGAATCTGGAGCTGACCTCAACCCTGCCCTGGCATCCGCTGACCTATCCAGTCTCTAAAGTTGTACCTCTTCTGGGCCTCCCTATAAACGGAGTCATAAGCTCAGCGAGGGGCTCACTGAGCACTGTGTGGTCAGGTCAGCCACAAGGGCGACATTGGTCCCAGGGCTGGGGCAGGTGTTCCTCCTGCATTGGGGTGGGTTTTGTTGTTGGGGCTGTGTGCACCCCACCCTGTGTGTGTTTGGTGGGATGTGCGTGACTTGCTGCCCGCTGTGTCCTCTCACCCTGGGGGTGTGCTGGTGGATCTGTAAGCAGGTTGATGCGCCAGCTGCCCTGACCCCACACTGTTCCCCATGGGGACATATAGGTAGCTGGAGGCTTCCCTTAGCAGGGAGCACAGTGATTTCACTTATCATAAGTTTCTAGTCAAAGCAAGCCAAATTTTAATACAATTTTCTTTTTTTGTTTTTCAGGTATTCTTTTGGTAAGTGAAAACCATTTAGAACAAACTGTGAGTTTGGCGTGTGTGTTGGGTAGGTATCTCCATGCCTTTCCTCCTGCTTCTTACTGCTCCAGCCTCTGCCACCAGCTTCCCAGGTGTGCCCTGAGCATCCCTTAACCTCTGCCCCCCCAAACTGGCTCCCTCCCAGAGAGTGACCTGTGCCACTGTAGAAACGCCGGTTACAATCACAGGGCACCTGGTGTTACCACCTGCCCCCCTCCCTGAGGAAGGCCCTCAGCTGCTCCACCCCCAGGACAGCTGCACCTGTGTCCATGTCTGCGGGAGGTTGAGGGGTGCGGGGCCAGTTCACAGGGCACTGGCTCTGGTGGGGTGCGACTGAGGCAATTTGGTTTGTGCTTTGTTCAGTAGAGGAGGGAAATTTCAGGTCCCCCCAGCCCTGGCAAGAAGGGAATTTCCAGAGGCCAGGAAGAGGATGGTGCCGGGCATAGGGCAGTGCCTGGCGCAGCGGGGAGGACTTTGGTTGTATGTCAGGTAGGCCCGGGGCCTTGGTAAGGTCCTGGGACACAGGGTGGTTTTGTGAGTCGACAGACTCCAGGATCCTTAGGAAGTAGGAGCACCCCATCTACAGACTTCAAGGAGGGCAGTAGAAGAGCAGGTGTCCACTCTC
Source organism: Perodicticus potto (assembly GCA_963574655.1). NCBI lineage: Eukaryota > Metazoa > Chordata > Mammalia > Primates > Lorisidae > Perodicticus > Perodicticus potto. The sequence continues at coordinate 92,406 of CAUYRH010038549.1, read as the reverse complement.
AAGGCCTTACAGGTGCACATGGGCCCAGGACCAGCCCACCTCTGGCTTCTCCTCTGTACTGGGGGTAGGTGGACGGGGCGTCTCATCTGAGTCTCTCCACAGCCCCCAGAACCTGTGATCTCATATTATAGGTGACTTTCTAAATGGTTTTGTTCCTTACATATTTTCATTCCTTAAATATTGAGCACCACTGGTATCAGAAATTTGGATTTACTCAAAGAAATGAAAAACATCAGAATCTGTTAAAATGTAAATACCAAACAAAAAAAAATCCCGATTTTTGTTCACCTTAAAAAGCAGGTCACTATGTAAAGCAACAACGAGGCTATCTTAGGCCCATATCCCCAGACACCGATTGCCCAGGCCGCACACTGCACCATCTGTGCGCCAGGCTGGGCACCAGGGGCCAACGGATGGTGCAGCTCAAAGATGTCCCATCTGCTCATTGCTTTCGTGGTTTTTTTTTAAAGCATGAAGAAGCAAGGAAGGAATTCTTGCAGGAATTCCTTTTCCATTTGCAGGTCTGAGGGTAATTCTTTGTACCCTCAGTGAATCCCGAACAACCTGATCATAACTGGCTGGGTATATAACCTGTGAGTTATACCAAGTTGTGTTCAAGGAAAGGAGCGTTGGCAAATTTGGAGGGGAGGGCAGACATCAGGAGGAGCTGCCTGGACCTCCTTAAGTCCCAGGGCCCCCTTGTGGCGTGAATTACATTTTATTTGATATCAAAATTCCCCTCCAACACTTAGATAAACAAACCTAATTTTCTACTAAAATTTACTTACTTTATCTGCAGTTGCAACAGTATTATTTTTTCCCATCATTATTCGGAATGAGAGCTGCCGGCCCTGGCTCCTTGAAGCAGTGGGAGAGGTCCCTGTTTTTTGATGCACTGAATTTCGGGCAGTTACCAAGAAACCTGAGTTTTGTGCAGCAAACCATGTGCGCACCCTAGGTACTGCTCAGGGCTGTGCACGGGCAGGTCAGGCAGGCGCATGGCCAGTGGTGGACAGTGAGCTCGTCCTCTCATGCTCCCTGGCTATGGGTCTGAAGGTGGCAGGAGTCCTCATTGGGGATTCAAAGGCGAGTGGAAGTCGGGGGAGCTGGGCTGTCTGGCACTGAGCTCTTTTCCTCCCTCTCCCAACCAGGGCTTCTCAGTAGTGTCTCAAGACTCCGGGGAGGGAGGTAGGCCCCCCGGCGGGCAGCACGGAGCACCTGCTGTCTGTCCATAGTTGGGCCGTGTGGACAGTGCTGGAGCTGCTCTCCCCTGGCTACCTGCCAACAGGAAAGCAACTTGAGGGCCCCACAGAAGGGGGAGATTAGCTGCATCCACCCCAGGGTGCTGCTCGGAGGAGCCCAGGCTCAGAGCTGAGTTGAAGCTGCCTTCCCGTGTGCTCCCGGTGGTGTGTCCTAGGGTTCTTCTTTGTTAGCAGGTGATGATTTGAGGGATATTGAAGCAAGTTATTGACTGGTTCATACATCTTCCTCACAAGTGCCTCTGTATGAAACTGAATTTCATGCTGTCTTCACCCCCCGCACAGCTCAGCGGTTCTTTTTGACTATCGATGTGCAGAAATTTAGCTAACCTGAGAGGTACAGCCACTCTCTGACTGCCCTCTGAGTGGCTACACTTCTTTGAACTATTTTCTCTTTCCTTCATCTTGGAAAACATGAAACAAACAATTACTGAGGTGTGAGCCCAGTGCGCTGGGTCCAGAACAACAGGCTGAAGGCCCAAAGTGTCAGACACCTGCTCTAAGACCTGGGAGGTTTTCCTTCCTCCGGCCTCGCTATAGGTCGCTTACGTTTTCATAATGAGCACATCCTGTCATCCTGGTTGTATTTATTTTTCTGTGCTCCTTTGAACTATAGTGACTTTATTTTGCAAAGTGGGCTTTAATGAGAAGACAGCAGCCCTGTTGCAGTGTGCGGAGATGGTGCAGTGGGATGGCAGCGTGGTCTGCTGGGTTCCTAAAAGTAGATGAAATCAAGTGAGAAGTGCAGCTCCTGGGTCTTACCAGCTCTGCCTCAAGTGTTCAATGGCCACATGTGGCCAGGACCCTCTCCCACGCCACAGCAGCGCTCCTCCCGAGTAACTGGCAGGGGAGTGAGCTTCCTCCTGTGGGTCTGGTCAGCCCGCTCTCTGCCTGAGACGCCTCAATGCAGGGCATGAGCGGGGCTCACTTAGCCTGGAAGTCAGTGGAGGTAATGCTATTCCCAACTGCAGCACCTGGGATTCTGGCCAGGGTTCCCCTAACTGGTGTCTTACTCTTTCGAGGAATGGCTGCATTTGCCCCAGAGTATTTAAGTCCTTGTTAGCCACAATTCTAAGAAAGATTTTACCTAACAAATGCAATCAGTATAATCTAATTCATTGTACCCTCAGTGAATCCTGAACAATGAAAAAAAAATAGTTTCTGTTAGCACTTGTCTGCTTTCTTAAAGTCCTCTTCAAATGTGGCCGCCTGGGATCCGCGGCTGCCCACCGCTGTCCTGGGGCTTGGTGTCCCGGTGGAGACAGATGCTATTGCTGTGTAAGGGAGCTGTGTTTTCCAGGATACAGGAAATCCACAATATTTGTTAGACCCTGTGTCTGTGTCTCCGTTGAGTTTAGATATGGCTGAGCTTTGAAGGCTGCTGAATTTGGTAATGTTTACTTCAAAGAATGATTCTAGAAATAATTAATTCAGCAGGACCGTTAGTGCTGACTGCTTCCTGCCCCCCTGCAGGAAGTGTACTTTTTGATATTTGGTGAGCTTGGACCTGGAGTCTTTCCCAAGCTCCATGCTGCCCTCCCTCATGCAACAGGGAACAATGCAGGGAGCTGAGAGGGCCTGGGTGCCTACCGGGGCTTCCTGTTTGGGGCTCCAGGCCCCCATCTGTTCTTGGCAGGTGCCCTCTCAAGGTTGCAGTCCCTTGAGCATGGTCTGGGCCCTCTTGCGGCTCCAAGCTGAATGCCCAGGTCTGGAAGGGAGAGCGCTCCAGGGAAGGGGGCTCCTAGCAGCAGAATTGGTGAGGTCTGGACGTGCAAAGGCTGCAGCAGGTATATCTGGGGCTAAGACTCAGGACTCTGTCCCCACTGTAGACTCTGCCTCCAGGACAGGCCCCTGCAGGCTGGGGGCAGCTGAGAGAAACCATCAGGCTCTCAGGCTACCAGGGATGTGAGGGTGAGAGAGACTCAGGGTGAGGGCCCTTGTGACCAGGAATGCTCTGGTCTTCTGGGACCAAGGAGTAGCCTTGTGTGAGCACAGAGCAGTCCACACAAGTCAGGCTGGCATGGGGCTTCTGTGGCTCAGCTCCCAGGCCATTTTGCAGGGTCCTCATGCCCAGACACAGCCCTGGGGGACAATTGGTGCTCTCTAGAGGCCTTTGGGAGTGGTTCAGACTCCAGAAGGCATTTTGTCCTTTCTTTGATTGTGTTTATAGCTCGATGGACTTGGGTGTGGGAGTGTGCTGTCCTCTAAATGTCTCAGAAGACAGGATATGTCCACCTCGAACTGCTGGGCTCTCAGGCAGGACAGAGAAAGGGACCATGCAGGCGTCTAAACTGTGGAGGGGGCTGGCCCTGCAGGCTGGTGGCACGGTCCAGCGTGGGAAGCGGGGCCTGCCTGTTTCGGGGCCTGTCTTTACAGCAGTGACTTTCAACCCATGTGCCCTGAGAGGATCTCAGGTGTGCTGCAAACATTTATAAAGATGATTTATTAAATTATTTTCAAAAGAAGTTCAAAGCACAGTAAGTATATTCTTTTTTTATGCTTTTTTTGATCAACATAATTTAAGTGTGCCATGGAAGTTTAACTATAGGCTCAAGTGTACCGTGAGATAAAAAAGGTTGAAAAACATTGCTTTATAGGAAAACGGGCTCTTTTTCCCCTTTTTCTTAAAATCTGCAGTCCCTTCGGGTAAGAATCAGACAACTCAGGGCCTGAGGTATTAGGAGCCTTCCTTTCAGGAAGAAGCCCAATTGAAAAGCTAATGAAAGTCACACAGCGGGTCCCAGGCGTCTTCAGACCAGGCCGGGATCCGCAAGCCTCACGCACAGCTTCTTGGGAAGCAGGCAGAGGGCACTCTGAAGAGACCACAGAGAGGACGTGGGGTCTGGGGAGAGGGCCACAGAGTAGAGCAGCGACAAGCCTCTTGTTTACAGTGGGCACCGCACAGGCAGCAGCAGGAGGCCTGTGGGAGCTGGGGGGGCACGGCAGGGACACAGTGCAGGGTCTGCCTCCATTGCAGAGCCTGTGCCAACAGGTTGTATTTGGGATTCTGCTGTTTTCAGTGTATTTGGAGGTGCGGGGCTCTCACTGGTGTTGGTGCTACTGTCCCCACCTCGCCAGCCTGTCACACGTTCCATGCTGATGGCAGATGTCACCCTCTGGGTCACCCTCGCAGGAGCACCTCCTGCCAGCTGATGTGAATTAAATGCTCACGTGACCCTTTACCCTTTGCAAACAGTGTAATGAGGGGTTTACTGGCCCAACTGGAAGTTTTTGTTAAAACCTATTTGTGCAGAGCAGGGCCTGCCTGCAGGAAGCAGCTCCCCAGGCAGCTCCAGGCCCAGCACCTGCTGCTCTGGCTGCCTGCACTGATGAGCCTTCTCATTCCCTTCCCAGCCCCTGTGCTCAAGAATGCAGCTTCCTTTAATTAGATTATCCCCTTAAAGAGACATTCTTGACTGACTATCCTACACCAGCAGGGCTGAGCCCGCATCTCCTTGCTGGGGTCTTCTCTGGCACTTTACTTGAGCTGGCCACAGGGGATGCATCCCAGGAGTGCAGGCCCCCACAAGTCAGTGCAGGCTGCAGGCAGAGCTCTTCTTGCCATTGTAGGGGCGGCATCTGGAGGAGCCGTTCGTAGGAAGGTTCAGGTGACTTTGGGGACTGCCTCATGTCACATGCTGGGTTTGGAGACTATGGGGACAGATTAACTGTCTTGACTGGACTGAGGGCCATGACCTTGACCTTCCCCCCGTCCCAGGGGCCCGTGTGGTTTACAAGGCAGGTGACCTTGTACCGATAGTCAGGGTCAGAGTGGACAGCTGCTCTCCACTGCCTTCCCACTCAGAGCAGTGTTCTAAGGAGGGTAGTTTTCAAGGAAGGCCCTGAGCTGGCCTTCCTCTCTGCTCACCCAGAGCTGCCATCTGGGCAGGGCTGGCCTTTGATTTGCTCACATCGTCCAGTCCCAGTGCCTCCTCCCTGCCAGGTAGATGCCTGTGTGTCCTGAGTGGTGGTGAGCGCATGAGAGGCCAGAGAAGGGCCTTTGGTTTCAGTGGATGCTGTCATGGCCATTGGCTGGCCAGGCACTTCTAGAACTTTCCTGGCTCCAGCAGGTGTGGGAAGAGCATGGCTGGCAGCTGCCCTCTGCCAACCCAAGTCACAGAAAGAAGTGCTGCAGGTTAGCCCGGAGTAGCAGCTGTGTGCCAGTTACTTCTGAAAATGCTTTGATAATTTTATTTTTTTAACTTTATTCAAATTAATACGAGGATACCATATTTAGGTTACAATGTTTTCACTTCCAGGGTAAAGTTCCATTTGTAGAAGAGCCCCTCTTTGACATTTTAAAACAGAAATTTTAAACAAGGAAGCCATGTTATGTTGCTGTTACAGTAATAGCTCGTGTTTATATGGATTCGTTGGACGGAGAATCAGATGCTGATGTGGTTTTAGTGCTTTTAGCGGCCTCTGCATGCACAACACCAATGTCTTCTGCTCTGCCTCTCGTAAGACTCGAGTCCCCACGCTCCCCACAGGCACATTGCCTGGCTCTTAGGTTTCTGTCCCTGAGACAAAGCAGAGTGTTGCTGATTTTCCATTAGATCTCGGCCATGATGAGTCACTTTGGGGCATTTAGAAGACCGACTTCAGGACAGATGCAGAGGTGCTTGTGCCACGTCTGTGAACGCGGCTCCTGCTCCTGCATAGCATGCGTGACCTGCCCCTCTAGGCCGGCTTGTCCACTGGCTGCCTGCCGGTGTGGGTTTATGTTCTTCATAACTGTCCCCTCCCCCACCTCACCCCCGCCACATGTGAGCCCTGCATGCACAGGGATCTGCCCAGTTCACGCTGTCTCCACAGCAGCCAGGATGGGTAACAGCCCTGTTGGTTCCATGACGGGCTGTCTTGAGGTGGCAGGCGGTCTCTTCTCAGGGCCACTTGGTGGTGGGTGGCACAGTACTTCAAGAAATTTGGCTGTGTTCCCAGCCCAGAGCTGCAGCACAAGCACAGCATCCTCAGGGGTTTTAGAGGATGCTGTGTGGAAGTGTGTGCAGCCACCTGCAGGGACATTGGGGTGTGGTGACACCCCAGAATGGAGCACCTCTGCCTCCTGGGCACCCTTAGCTGCATGTGGAGGGAACATCGAGCAGACACCATCAGCTGGTTCAACCCAAACTATAGCAACACAGGACACAGTGGTGAGGAGGGCGCAGCCACCAGCTGCTCTCTGAGGCCAGCCTTGCTCCAGATCAGCCATAGGGTGGTAGGAGTTCAGCCAAGGAGCCTCTGCCTCCCCCAGTGCAGGCAGCCAGGCCTCAAGGCTTAGCTGTCACCCACTCTGGCTATGGGTGAGGCATTTACCCCAAATGCCTAAGGGGCAAGGTTGACTCTGGGAAGAGAGAGGGTCAAAACATCTGGAGCTTGTTCTGGCCTCAGGTGATAATGCCTGTGCCCGTGCAGGTGGCAGCCTTCTCCACAGGGCCCCATCACCCAGTCATCCCTCCCCATGCCTTACCCTGACCCAGAGGCGTGTTGGCCACTGTCTGCAGGGCAAGTGTCTTTGTCCAAGTCTGATTTTTGTCTTCCGTGTTGTTGGAGACTAGCAGGTCACGGTGTCACTGCCTGGCATTTCTTCCCCAGAACACCCCCAACAGTGAGGTCCCCGCCTCTAAACCCCCCCGTCAGCTGGTGGGCCTGCTGTGCCTAGGCTGTCACCACCCCCACGAGAAGGGACGAGGCACCATGTGAACAAGTCTCTGGTCCCCTGCCCAGCAGAGATGGGGGCAGGGGACTTGACAGGGAGAACCTGAGGCCCAGAAAGTGAACTTGAGGCTATTTCCTTTGTCCCGAAGGTGCCCAGGCAGAAGCAGAGCCATCTTAGGGCTGTTCCCTGTCCCCCATGGGGTACCGAAGTGGGACAGCGTGTACTTCCTTCTCTGTGTTGTTCTTCCGTAACTCAGATATGCACATGTTACCAATGCCACCCGTGCCACCTCCCCTAGCCCCCGAGTGAGACACAGAGTCGTCTTCTCTGCTCTGGCAACATCATCTTGGAGTCGGAGCAAGGTAGACACCCTAGCGCCCCCCACCCCACCTCGTCAGAGCCCAGGAGGTTGTCCCTCTGACAGTGGACACTTAAGAGCCAGTGGGCATCCAGTGGCCTGTGTCCATCTCCAAGTCAGTGGAACGAGGCAACCCCTGTCTTCCCGGCTGTCCTTCCTTGTGGCGGCCAGGCGTGTTGCAGGTGTAAGGCCAGACAGAGTCAGACACCAGTTGTGAATCTGGCAAATTGTGTCAACTGCACTTTGACAAAAGATCTGGCATACAGTTCCAGCAGGCAGGAAGGCAGGGCACAGGCCAGCGCAGGGGCCGAGGTCGCTGCAGGTGCGGATGCTGGGCCGGGTGGGGGAGCAGAAGGTGGCCAGTCCGTCAGAGTGCAGCTGCAGACTGTCAGGCCGTGCGGAGATTGCCCTACTTGCTGTGGACACGCAGACTACGCATGAGAGAGTGGGGTGTGCAGAGGTCACCTGTCCAGTGGAGCAGGAAGGGGTTAGAAAACCCTGGTTTGGGCTTTGGGAAAGCTCAGTGCAGGTGGAGGACAGACGTTCATTGGCAGAGCTTCTTCGTTTGGCCCGAGAAAACTCCGAGTCTATGGACGTGGCAATGTCACGACACATCCCGTGCGGTGGCTTGTCCTGCCCACGTGCAGGTAACTAGAACCCAGCCAGGCTTGGGGAGTTTCATCAGTGCCCCTCCAGAATGTGTGGACTATTTTATTCAGTTTTGTGATTTGGGGTGGCCGGGGCTGCTGGCATCTCAGTAAGATATGCTGGGCCTGCTTCAGGCTGTCGGACCTTGGCGCAGGAAACAGAGACCTGTTCCCACCATGCTAGTCAACCAGGTGACTCTCCCTAAACACTGACCACAAGTATCGGGGGACTTACCCGAAGGCCTTTGGTGTCAGTCAACATGCTGTCTGTTGTGGTGACAGGGGCTGCGTCCCAATGAGAGAAGCTCAGGGTTTGAAACAAACATGACAGGGTAGCTCCCCTGGTGAAGCCACGTCCCCCAGTGTCACCACTCGCCTCCAGGACCCATATGTGGAGAGTGGGCTGCTCGCTCCACCTGGCTCGTGGTCAGTAAGTGGGTGGTTCTCTTTCTTTATCCCCCTTTTGATTGTACCGAGATCAGCAACTGCAGTCACACTGCACCATGGAGATAACAGCTGGAGAAAGTCAGGGGTGTACAGGTAGCCAGCAAGCCCGCACGGTGGGCAGGAGAGGCCAGAAGCCGTGGCAGGTGCAGTGTGAGCTGGCGACAGGCTCAGATGCACTGTGCATGTAGTTCTGCCTGGGGAGCAGGTGGGCCCCTCCTTGTTGTTGTTATTGTTGTGAGACAGGGTCTGACTCTGTTGCTGTGGCTGGAGTACAGTGGTGTCATCACAGCTCACTACAGCTTGGAACTCCTGGGCTTGAGTGATCCTCCTGCTTCAGCTTCTCAAAAGTGCTGGGACTTCAGGTCTGAGCCACCATGCCTGGCCTGCCCCCTCTTTCCTATGTTCACATTGGCTTGGAGCAAAACAATAACCTTAGAGAACGTGGCCATTGTGCACCAGAATGCTGGATCCTTGCTCATCTTGCCTCAGGTCCTACACACACCCTTGTCCCGTGTCAGAAGAGCTTCACATCCCTGGGCAGTGGGCCAGGCAATGGTCTGATGCTGTGGTCCAGGGAAGTCCTGAGTGGTCCCGTACCTGAGTCTGCAGGGCAGGTGAATCCGTCCAGATGTTGCTTCCACTTGAGGCTGAGCTTGGTTGACCTCCAACTCAGGACAAAGTCTAAGGAGTTTCTTAGCCACCTCGGGGGAAACTAGTCACTCTGAAAAATATTATGTTTTGGAAAAAAATGATTTTTAGAATTGTTTTCAGAGTTATACCTGAATAGTTTGATAGGGTTCACAACAGGCTACCATGCTTTGGCCCCAAAGGTAATTTTCAGCTGTTCCCATAGTTCCTTCTTATAAAGTACTTGCTCATTCTGCTGTTTTATTGAAAACTATCTTATGCCTTGTTATAATAGTCAGTGATTTTCTCCGTAAAGCTTTGTAATATCTTTATTTTTTAATTTTTAATTTTTATTTTATTTTATTATTATTATTTTTTTGAGACAGGGTCTTGCTCTGTCTCCCCGGCTATAGTGCTGTGATGTCAGCTTAGCTCACAGCAGCCTCAAACTCCTGACTCAAACTCAAGCATTCTTCCTGCCTCAATCTCCTGCGTAGCTGGGACAATAGGCCCCACTACAATGCCCAACTAGTTTTTCTGTTTTTAGTAGAAACTGGCTTCCAATATCTTTTTACTAGATTTATTTCCATAGTCACTATTAGTTTGGCTTGTGGAACGATTGGTAATTTAAAAACTGGCACTTCTCATTGTATTGACGGTTAATGAGAATGTGTGCAGTCAGTTTTAAACAGCCCAAGCAGAAGATGGGAGAATTCTTTAACTTTTGATTATAACACGTTTCAGGCAACTGTAGGACAACAGAGATCAATGTCATGACCATCCGTGTTCTTTTTCAGAGGGACAGCAGTGCCTCATATGCCAGTCACCTGTTCATCTCCCTCGCCGCTCTGTATTATTTTAAAGCAAATCCCTGGGATCATACTATTTCATTTGGAAATGCTCCATTATATACCTACAAGATAGAGTCTTTTAAAACAATGTAACTACAATACTATTATCACACCTAAAAAACAGAGAAATCCAATCAAGTATTTAGTCCATGCTCCAGCACTGCCGGCTGTCTCATAAACAACTGCCTTTTTACTGTTGATTTGTACAAATAAGGATCAGACGTTTTGAGCTGATGTGCCCACATGTCTCTTGCTGCCCCAGATCTGGGATGTCAGGCTAGGCCTGCACATGCTGGCTGCTCCTCCAGGCCTGACGCCCTTACTGCCCTGATTTATGTGAGCCAGTGGCAAGAGCTCAAGACAGAGCTGAATCCCTTCCTGTGGCCTCCCCAGGCCTTTCTGTGATGGTGAGGTCACCGAGGAGGAACAGTGCTCTGACCTGACCCATCTATCAGAAAGTCTACCGGCCCCCCCAGGGCCCCCAGCCCAGCAGCCATCCCTGAGCCCGCACGCCGGCAGTGTGCCAACTGCACTGCTTGCTTGCACTTGTCATCTGAAAGTTTCTGTCAAAGTCACTCTCCCCTGTAAACTCTTTGGTTGCTCTAAACCCAGTCGCTTTGAGAAAGCGAACACCTTATTCATTCCCTTTACTTAATTTTCAGAATGATGACTTGGTTCCCAAGCATCCTTGTGGGTTCTTTTTAATGTGACTTTGCTGATGACTCTCAGTTCTTGAGCTCATCTTCTGTAATTCTCTTACTTTTGTTTTTGAATCTTCTATATAGGTAATTGTATTTTTTCTGTTTCAACCCTTATAACTGTTATGTCTTTCATTCTTAAGAATTACATAGTAGGGGTGGTGCCTGTGGCTCAGTGGGTAGGGCACCAGCCCCATATACCGAGGGTGGCGGGTTCAAGCCCGGCCCCAGCTAAACAGCAACAAAAAATAGCAGGGTGTTGGGGCGGGCGCCTGTGGTCCCAGCTACTCAGGAGACTGAGGCAAGAGAATCACCTAAACCCAGGAGTTGGAGCTTGCTGTGAGCTGTGACACCATGGCACTCTACCGAGGGTGATAAAGTGAGACTCTGTCTCTACAAAAAAAAAAAAAAATAGAATTACATAGTTAAACCTGTGTAGCAACCACTTAGATTCGGCAATTTCCATTTTACCGGATTCTCTGGATTGTGTGGCCAGTCTATTAATCTCTGTGCTCCTCTATCACTCCGCCGTCTATTTGGTTGCATTTCAGAGTGGACACCACGTGTCAGTGCGCCAGCCATTAACTAGAGCACGTTGTGTGCTTAGTCGTTTTCTCTTAAAGAATTCACACACAATAAAATGGACAGACCTTAAGTATGCATTTTTGGAGTTTTAAAAATGTCTATGCCTGTGTAATACAAACTCCAGCAAGATATATAAAATTACTGTCACCCCAAAGGATCTCCTCATGCCCCAGTTTGTCTCCACTCCCATTCATACCAAGATAAAGACATTATCTATGAGACATTACTGGGCTTTTTGTCTATTTGCATCCAGGTGTTCCCCGTGAGGAGGGAGCATCTGCTTTATGCTCATGCCTGGCCTGTTGGCAAACTTTCTGAAAGGCCTGTCCAAATGACATTTCTTCGTGGGGACCTCATGCCCTAGATGCCCACATAGGAAAGCCCCTCAAGAAGGGCCAATATGTTTTTAAAGTTTTTTTCCTACCCCATGTTCTCTCTCCTCTCCTTCTGTGATTCAGATTACATGTATGTTAGACTTTTTGATGTTTTTCCACAAGTTCCTGAGGCTTTTCTTTTTATTATCCAGTCTTTTTTGTAAAGTCCCTGTTCTTCAATTAATATAACAACTTTGATCTATCTTCATGCTTATTGCTTTTTTAATTTTATGGTCTCCAACCGGTTATTAAGGTCATCCAGAAAAATTTCCACTTCAAATATTTTATTTTTCAGTCCTAGAATTGGTTTGTTTCTTTTTCTAGTTCTGTTTCTCTTCTGAGTTTTCCTATCTGTTTATGCCTTGCAAAAATACTTTTCTTTGTATCCTTGAGTGTACGTTTTAGAGACGTTTCACCTCATCTGCTGTGTCGCTTGTACTCTGGGTACAGAATGAGCATAGAGAGGAAGTGTGTGAAACACACCGTGTTTGGCACCGTGACCAGTGTTGTAGGGAGGGCAAGGCACGCTCTGACCCGGTAGGTTTGGGGGAGCTGTCCCTCAGAGGCCCAGTGGCCCTCAGCTCCTGTTCCCCGGGGTCTCCCGTCACTGCCAACCTGGCAGGAGGGCTGGGAACACCCGACTTTCACAGGGTATGAGGGCAGCACGGCCATGATGGGCTGGGGGAGAGCTCCTGTGTGTTTACCAAGGGCTTCAGGAGGAGGCCCTGGGGCCGCCCTGATTTCTGACCTGACCTCTGACCTGGGTGCATGCTCATGGTGGTGTTCCAGTTCACACCACAACTGGACATACCTGGACCCACGTGTGACGGCCTGTATCTAGTGGCAACCAGGACACCTAGGAACGCTGACCTCTGAGTGTGTGGAGAAGATATGGAAAAGCCAGGCATTAAAATGGATTTTCTCCCAAGGTCATGTGTGGACATCCACTTCTACAGCATGAGGGGTTTGCACTAACATAGCTCTTAGCCTCGGCGATACTGTAGCAGGGACTTCAGTGCCTCTGGGCTGGAGGGAAGCCGAGATGACATCTGTGTGCACATGGCAAGGGTTGCATATGGGCCTGCCTGGCCGTAGCTCTGGGACCTACACCACAAGGTGCCTCTGAGTAGGCGCTCCCCTGGGACTGGCTGGAAATCGGGCGCAAACCTGCTATGCACCCAGGAACCCTGGGCACACCGCCACAGACACATACATTCCGTGGCTAAGACTGAACAAAAGTCAAAGCCCTCGCCCATCACAGGGGCTGCATTTTGAGCTCTCCAGGGCCCCCGGGAGCCATGGCCACATGCACTCAGGTCTGAAGTGTCCCTGCAGTCATGGACAGTCATGCTGCCCAGTGCTGACCAGCACTTATGCAGGAGACTGACAAGCCACTTTGAGGCCTATAGGCTTCAGCTCATTTTCATGCACAGGAAACAAAAGACAAAGGAATGGTAATGCCCTGTGCCCTTCAGCCTGATCTGTGTTAAATATTTGGAATATATTAATCCTAAAATTTCTCTGTCACTAAGTCTAATTTCCGTTGACGGAAGCTTTTTCTTATTTATCCAAAACCAATAAAGCTCACAAGGTCATTACTATGAATTTTGTTCTCAGGCTGGTGGAGACACCTGGATGGGGCTGAGTGGCCTGGGGCTAGGAAGTCTGGTTGTCACAGCAACTGAGCATTAACAAGCCCCAGGACGGCCTGGGATGGAGGGCTGCCAGGGGGCGCGTGGGTCACAGAGGTCGTTTCCTGTTGCTCTGCAGAGCCCAAGGACATCCTTAAAATACATATTAACAATTTGCTGGGTTGGGAGTGCACAATTCATCACAATTTTATTTCAAGCACAAAACCTTTAACCAGCTCTTCTAAAAATGTCTACTTGCTAGAAAATGCTGTATTGTTTACAATCTGATCTCTGGTTTAAATCCCATGGCCGAGATTTGGCATCTCCCAAGGCTTCCCCGTGGGTCAGGCTGTACATGTGAGTTTCTCATTAGCTACCCCAGAGCACATCAGCAACACACATACAAAGTGCTCTCATGACGTGAGCTGTGACCTAGAGGCTGGACAGATTATGAGGGGGCTCGTGTCTAGTGGGACCTGACCATCTCAGGCCAGTTCTACAGATTCATGTGCACAGCACAGCTCAGGCCCAGCCAGGGCACTGTAGCTGGCTCCAAACCTGGCCTGGCCAGTACCTCCGGGTACCCTGAAGGGCGGCCTCAGTTTAAGGAGTACTAGTAACAGGTCTGCTGGGGTGGGTGGTGCTGTCTGATCATTGTCTGCAGGCTGGAGGGGCCAGCAGGACTGGGCACGACCCCCATGTATGGTGCCTGCTTATAAGGGGGTGTGCACCAGCCATGTGCTGGAGAACATCAGGGGTGTCCACTTGTCCCCAGATCTACAGGACGGGCTGGCTCCTGCTGGCTAAGTTAGAAGCCACCACACGTATGTGTGCACAGGCACACGTAATGCCTTTAAAAAGGAGGAGCCAACATTTGTTGTACCTGTGCATTGAAGAATTATGGATAGTCAAACCTTAGCTTAAATCACTTCACAATTGCATTGCTATAATTTAAAACTGATGTGATTTCTCTGATAAAGAAACAGAGAGCTTTGTCCTTCATATGTGAAATTGGAAATATTCTCTTGAGTCTTCAAGATAAAATGCTTGTGTTTGTATCACCATACGCATAATCGTGTAAGAATCAGGTGCAATTTCTGCTTCATCAGTTTTACATGCTTGTGTTGTCACTGAAAAAGTGTACCCATTGTTTATAGCTCCCAAGGAGAACCAAAATGCATTTTTATGTTGGAAAACTTCTTTTTCTTGTAATTTTTCTTTGTGAAGAAATAAATACAAAACGAATATCCCAAAGATAAGGATTACAACAAATTAAAAGAAATGCCATTGTTATTATTAATTACCGTCTTTTTAAATGCCTTCTGTTTTACATTTTTTTTTAATTAAAAGTTAAGAACATGTTAAAAAAAAAAAAAAAAAAAAAAAGAAGCCACCACACGAGCATGCTCTGGGCCTGCGGGCTGCCTCTGTGTACCACATACGAGGCTCCTGCTTTCAAAACGCATTCCAGCATTCCAGCCCTCGGGTGGAATCTCCACATGGATGCTGAGCAATAGTAATTGAACTTCTCAAAAATGGCCTCACAGGCCATATGGGTAACAAAAGCTGGGATCTCCACTCTGCGGATTTAGAAACAGCACAGCCCCTGAATGCCGGGGCCCTGAGGTGTTACTGCTGAAAAGAGCAGGCTTTGTCCGTGACATTATCTCTGTTGCCTCCAGGTAGCCCCTGAGACATGGCCAAGGCCCAGGGCCGAGGTGGCAGAGCCTCCACTCACCACCTTTGAAGCAGGTACTTGGCAAACATGGGCCGGGAGAGGAGACACTTTCCCTGAAGTCAGAGACACAAAGAGAAGTGGGGTCTATGGGTGGTGGTCACAGAGGCCAGCTGTGTTGCAGGGCTATGTGGGTCTGGCCTGAGAGTGCCACTGCTTCCTGTGCTGGCCGAGCCACATCTGGACACAGGCCTAGTGGCCTCAGCAGCTCAGCAGCCTGTCCAGCCCCAGGGGCACCTACAGCTCTTCTCCACTATAGCTGTGGTGCAGGGGAGGTTTCAGTATGGTTTTTCATAACTTTTCATCCTAAAATATAACCTGCAAAAATTAAGGAAACTTTTAAAAGCTCCCAGCTCTCTCCAGGGCCATGATTAGAAGCCCCCAGGGTGGCAGAGGGCGGCCAGCTCAGCGCTGAGTGACAGTCAGTCAGGAGGGAAGCACGGTGCTCCCTTGCCCCTGCTCCAACAGAGAAGCTAATGGATTTCCTATTTCTGCTGTGGATGGTGGCTGTCATTTTTGAAGGATCCATCTGTGCTATATTTAATTACTCTCAAAGTAGCTAAAATAGTTTCGACAAAGTTAATGAGACCTCAGTTGGTGTTTTCCTTCTAGAGTGGCCATCTGAGTGATTCACGCCCCTGAAACATGTTCAATCATGTTTCTGCCTTGGTCAGAGGCAGCTCCACTGACCCGACGCTGTGCGGCACTCACCGTGTGTCCCCTTGGGCCTGTTCCCTTCTCCGGATGCCCCCTGCCTGGCTCCAGCTCACCTAGAGCCAAGACACAGGCGTGACCCAGGCCAGACCACAGTGTGGCTCTTGTGTGGCCTTTGCTGACCTAGAGCAGGTGGCTGCTGTTCCCTGCCTCACTGCCGAGGCCGCAGGTCATGGGCTTCCTCCCCAGCCTCAGGCATCAGCCTTTCCATGGGTCTGTGTAAATCCCAAGGTGGGAGCACCTGGGGAGGACTTGGTGTCCACTCTGGACTCTGGGACGCCTGTGCGTAGAGGGTGCCATGGGCAGGGCTGGCCAACAGTTAGCACAGGTGCTCCAGGCTAGACGGTCAGGGGGCAGGTGTGGTGTCAGGAGACCACAGGGCTGGTGCTTTTTGGGTCTCACACCCAAGGGGATGGGTCACCAAAGGCCTCGCTTGACACCGAGGTCCACATCCAGGATGTTTTATGCAGAGTCTCTTCTTGACAGTGTGCAGCTGCCGTGGCAGATGGTCTGGGCCTTGCACTGTGGATTTTCCCACCAGAGACCCAGGGTATAAGCCAGAAGTAAGAGCAAAGGAGGTCCACCTGGGGGCAATCACCGAGCCAGGTGCCATTTCCTTCCACCTTTGGTGGTCAAGGGATGTTATTACACCTGCAGACACCTTCTCTCCCACCCCCAAATAGACATGGTGTGTAGGCTGACCATTGAGGTCAGCAAGGGCCATTAGCAGGCTGGGCCAGCTCTGCACATGGGGGTTTGGTCTCCTCACCTTTCCCAGGAGTCTGCCTACAGATGCCTGAACTGCAGGGTGTTACAACTGACCAAAGCTGAGCAGCTGCAGACCTCATGGCGAGTAGCCAGGGCTACCCTTGTACCTGGAGCCATGGGTGGGTTTGGTGGCCATGCCCTGCAGCTGCAGTCAGAACTGCATCAGGGCTCATTGTCCCTGTCACATCTGAGCTATGTGGACTCTTGGGATGTAGTCCCAGCATCAGGACAGTGTCCCTGAGGGACAGGGAGTGACCCTGAGGAAGGCAGCACAGCCCTGGGTGCCGTGTGTCTCGCCTACTGCCCAGCCTCTACACGGGTCTGTGGGTGCGTCTTTTCCAGTTGACTGCCTCGGTCCTCACTGGTGTCATCGGAGGGTGAACCTTCCAGAAGCAGACTCAGGTGCTATGTGAGAGCCGTCATCTGAGGTCTCCTCATCGGCCTTTGCTGACCGATGCCACCCACACGGTCCCAGAGAGACATGTCCTGCTGCAAAGAGGAGCCACTGCTCTCAGTTACCCCCCACCCCTGCCACAGGTCATAATGCCCGGGTCCTGCTCATGAGGACCTCGTCACTGATGTGGTCCTGTCTCCAAAGGAGCCGCTGCCTCCTGGTCATGCCCGCAGAGACCCAGCACCCCAGCCTGGCATGGCCCCACCCCAGCAGGGTTCTGGCTGTTTATGTTTTTAGAGGATGCGTAGTCCACCACGCTGAAACAGAGAACAATGACTCGCCTTGTGCAGGCAGCACAGCTGCTGAGATTCCACAGGATCCGAGCAAAGAAAACAGGAGCAGGTGGGTCCGTGGTGACCCTTTCCTTCCCAGAGCATCCGTGAGGGGCCTGCAGCCAGCCAGGGTGGCTCTGGCTTCTGCTGGGAAGATTGGGGCCCCTGAGCCCTGGGGACTGGGCGAAGAGTCCCGCTGCAGGAAGGGTTCCACCCCCAGAGTCCTGGTGGTGACGGCCACCCTAGCACCCCCACCCACTCCAACAACACCCACCCTGACCTACCATGCCCAAGCAGCTGCTATGGTGGACCGTACCAGTTCTGCTTGTTCTAGAACTTTCTGTAAATGGGACCACAGTGTGCTTGCCCTTGTCTAAAGCCTTGTTTATTCATCATGTTTTGGGGATCCACAAGTTTCTTGAGCTGCTGGCTCTGCAGGAAGCAGCAGCTGCTACTTAAGTTGCTGTGTGGTCCCAGGGTCCCTGATAGCAGGTGGGGGCTCTGCATGGTTGAGCTCGTGGAGACACAGATCCCAGCCTTTTGGTGACAATTCTGTGCTCCATAGCCTGGAAGGCAGCTCAGAGTCCCAAGGCCCACCTGTGCCCACTGTGTCGTGTGTCATCCCATCCCAGTAGGAACCGGGAGGCTCCCACTGCTGCAGCCGTGACCAGGCTGCCCTGAGTGTCCTCCCACTGCTGCAGCCGTGTCCAGGCCGCCCTGAGCATCCGTCTCAACATGCTCATGTGTGCTGCTTCCTGCTCCATCATGCCCCTTTCTTCCTCCACGTGGGGCATGGGTGTTCCTCCAATCACAGCTTCCTGTCAGAACCAGCCAACAGAGACCCACCGGAGGGCGGTTGGGGTTGTTTCTTGGCCTCCCCTTCATGGCAGGTCCATGTCTTGTGGGTGACACAGTCGTTAAAACATAAACAGAATTTGTGCCCTATGATTGCACTAATGTACACAATTATGATTTAATAAAATTATAAAAAAAAAAAAAAACATAAACAGAAAGCCAAGCTCAGAGCCAGAAGATTGGGGCACAGACTCTCAGGGCCTCGGTGAGAAGGTGGGGGGCGGAGAGAGCACAGCTGCAAGTTCCTACTTATTAAAGTGCATTTTATCTTTTAGAGCAGTTTCAGATTTACAGAAAAACTGCCAAGTTGATGAATTGAATTCCCATTCCTCAGATAGTACCATCACCGTGCAGCACAGCGGCCAGGCTTGCTGACTGAGTCCTCACGGACTCCTGCTCCTCAGCTCTGCTGGTGCCCCTTCCGACCCAGGACCCCAGATGACACTCAGTTGTCACATCTCCTTAGGCTCCTGTAGGCTGTGGCAGCCTCTCAGGCTTGCCTTGCTTTTAGTGGCCTGTACGTGCCTTTAGGTGCCTGTCTAATTGGGGCTTGTGGGTTGTTTTTCTCATAGTTGCCCAGGCTAGGGGTGGAAGACCACCCAGATGAAGGCTTCTCCACACACAGTCCCTGGGTGCCACTACCCACACAACTCATCCCCTAGGACTTTGCCTGGCACTTGGCAGGGGCTGCGTTGTCATCTTCTTCACGCCAGCGACGCCCCTCCTATCCTGTGTGCAGCCCCCATACACAGGGCCTGGGGCTCTGCCCTGGAAGGGCATCTGTGTGGATGTGAGGGTTCTTCCTCAGGCAATGTATCCCTGGTTCTCCACTTATTGGTTTGATAATTATGTCATCATGGACTCATGGATATTTTATATTTCCTGTTATCAGTACTGACTTATTAGCTTTTCCTTTATGAGCTTTTACCAGTAAAATAATTAATAACATACAGAAAAAGTCTGCAGCGGAGCACGAGGATCCCACTGTACCCCTCTGTCCAATTTCCTCCTGGTGACCCAGTGCCCTGTGTGTGCACTCGTGGGTGCTGCCTTCGTTGTGAATCACTGATCAGCGTCACCTGATGCCCTGCAAGTACCAGTGGGTCCCTGGTACCTGCGATGGTAAGCCATGTGGCTGCCGAGATAGGGTTTGGCTTGGTGGCTTCTCTGAGAACTCAGGGTGCCCATCTTGATGGGGAGAAGCGAGCTGAGGTGGACAACTCATCAAGTTTCTTGTGCTGTAGGCTCTGTAGGAAGCATTAGCTGCTCCGCACGGGGAGTGCCTGTGTCGGGCAGGGCCCCAAGGGGCTGGCAAGTGGCAGTTTCTTTTGCATCTACCCTTCTTGGTTTCCATGTCTCCACCTGGCTTCCGGCCTCCTCCCAGAAGACAGAGCCACAGGGGCTCTGCTGTCCCCTGCAGGTGGCCCTGCTTCCATAGAACGGATCTGTCTGGATGGGCATTCTTTGGGAGGGGTGTGCAGAGCTGAAGCCCACAGGCAGGGCTCTAGGCCGCCACGGGCAGTGCGTGCTCAGGGCCCAGGGTCACACTTGCACAGCATCCTCCTGCTCCCGGGGTAAAGGGCGCCTGAGGCCTGTCCCCAGAGCCCCCACCTCTGGACGTCTTGTGTCCTGCATAGATGCTCACACGGGACTGTCTCGCCTCTTAGTCACAGCTCAGTCCCATTTGAAGGTCTGTTTTTGTTAAACTGAGTTTGTGGAGGGGTTTCTTTGTGCACAGTCTGGCTTCCGCTAACACTGCCTTTGTGTCTCTCATGATTGTCGTTTCAGGATGGGAGTCCCAGCTTCTGGAAACGGGGTTCCTGGGGGTGTTTCTGTGCCCACTGTGGACCTTGTCGCCACTGCCCCAGCACACACCCACATCCCAGGTCGTCCTATGGGGCTTCCGGTGGCTGGTGTTCAGGATCATGCTCGGAGCAGTAAGTAGATCTGGGATTGGTGACCTTTGGGAGGTGACGTGCTAGAAACGTGCCCATGGCCCTGCTGAGCCCTGCAGCTTCCAGGAGAAGCAGGGATGTGGCCCCTGCACTGACCTGTGGCTTGCTATCCTCCTCCTCTCTAGCCTGACCGGCTGCGTGTCCTTCTGCCTCCCTCAGTGACCCGCTGAGCACTCGGAACTCAACCTCTCTTGCTGCTGGGCTCAGGTTCATTTCTGTAGGACGCACCTACATGGGAGGGCCCATTTCCCTAGGAGCCTCTTGGGGAGCAGCACGGGTTCCGGAGTGTTTAACATTGCAAAGATTGTTTTTAAAGTGTAAGAATCGTATATGTGTCGTTTGTGACTGTCGCGCTGGGAAGGCCGGTCTCTTCCGTCTTTTGACCACCAGGTTATTTGGCTTTACATGCGTCTCGTATGTACATAAAAGCTGGCTCTGTACAGACACTGCTGGAATCTAGAATGGACTCACCGGCTGCACGTGCCTTCTGCCTGGCCCAGGGGCTGCCCCCTCTGTGTCCATCCTCCGCCTTGTGCTGGTCCTTGGAGATACACCGTGGAGGAAGTGCACCCGTCCTGTTTTTAATCCCAGCCTCGTTTACCTTTAAGATTTCCAGGACATGCCTTGAACTTGGAAGTCAAGAGTGACATGGTTCCTTCTTCTAACTGCCCAAAGTAGAGAATTTGGCAACTTTTACTCTTTCTCTTCCACTTCTCACTCTTTGTTAATTATATCTTCATTTTTCTGCTAGAATTATTATAAAGCTTTAACGTTTTATACTGGAAACCTCATGCAGGTATGCTCTCTAAGCATGTTTGTTTAAGGCCTTGAGGCAGGTGGGAGCCCTGTATAAGCAGGGAGAGTCCGAATGGCCCTGGCCAGGGGTAGCTGCCACACGGGACCTTATACAGTCACCCCACATCTCCTTTGCTTTGGCTTGAAGAGTCCCACGGTTTCTCCCCAGCCATGGCCTGTGTTGGGGCAGGCCCCAGGGTGCTGTGGGGCCATGTCACCTGCACTGACCGCAGCCTCCACATGACCCAAACTGGGCTGAAGTTCTCTCTGAGGAGCCACCCAGGGCCGTCAGCGTGGGGTGCCTGTCCCTGGGAGCCCTCGTCCCTCATTGCAGCCCTTCCTGCCTATTCCTTTGGCACCTGCACCCCTCACACCATGAGCCCTAAGCAAAGCTGCATGAACATTTGCCTTGCGAGGGAGTGACAGGCCAGGTCCTGGGTGAGACAGCTCCTGGGCTGTGAGGGTCCCGACACCTTCCCAGGGTCAGGCCTGCCGCTCCCTCAGAAAGAGCTGCTGAGTTAGTCTCGGCAGTCGCAGTGTCAGCAATAGCAGACCCCCAGAATGGGGCTTCCCCATGGGGCCCTCACCCCCTGTGAGGTGGGCTGAGGACTTCCCCTTTTCCTCCCTGCATCCACAGCACATGGACCTTGGCCCCCAGGTGCTCTTGCCCTGAGGACATTACAGCGGCCCCGGCAGCCAGGGGAGTGACAAGAACACTTCACGTGAGCAGACACAGGTGGTCCCTATGGGTGGCAAGGTGCCAGGGCACACCTGATGGCTTGATCACCTTTCATTGCTGCCCTAGATCCTTGTGGTTTTGAATTCGTTATATCAAAATCCACCCAGTTCCCAGGAGCTCGCTCATATGCTTTGACACCGCCTGGCGTGGTGACTGTGCATAGTTAGCTGCCTTGCAGTGCTCAGGTGGGCAGGGGGCCCAGGCATGGTGCTGGAGGCAGCTGGAGTGTCTCTCTATCCAGCGGCTGACCTGCCAGCTGCTCACTGGGGCGGGGCCCAGTTCTGCCTCCGCCAGCCCGGGGCGCATGAGGCTGCGGCAGCACATGGGAGGGGCTGGCAAGGGTGGGAGCTTTGTGGTGCCTCACTCCAGGCCCCAGCCCAGGTAGAAGGAGAGTGGCCACAGATAACTGGGTTCCAGACTCCACAGTGACATGTGAATGCGTTTTTCCATTTAATAAGATAGGAGATGTTTTCATGGTTCCTTTTAGTGAAATGTTGAAAATCTTAGTTGTCTCCAATCACAGCACAGATATTCTTAGCAGGCTATAGTTCCTCATCCATCTAAGACTAGATTCTTCCCTCAGCCAGCTTTAATAAGTATTCAGTGTATTAAGTATTTCAAAGGACTTCATGTGAACTACTGTCAAGTCAGGTGAAGCAGCATCAAGGTGAAGACCAGGGCGGGAGAAGCCCAGCCCTGCGGAGAAGCCCAGCTCTGTGGAGAAGGTGAACCCTGTGGATTAACCTTGCTTTGTGGAGAAGCACAGCCTGTGATGGTGCTAGGTTCTTGGAGTTTCCCAGCTTTGTGGAGAAATCTAGCCCTTTGGAGAAGCCCACCCCTATAGAAAAGCTCAGCTCTGTGGAACAGCCTGGCCCTGTGAAGAAGCTGAGCTCTGTGGAGAAGCCAAGCCCTGTGTAGAGAAGCCAAGCTCTGTGGAGAAGCTGTCAGACTGTTTTGTGCAAGGTTCATGGTGCCAAGAGTTGAACAAACTCCCACGATGCCTGACAGAACACGAATCATTAGCACATTCAGAGCACCTTTTATGGCATTTTGATTGACTGTTAGTGCCAGCTGGATAAAAAATTATCAGGTGCACTAAAAGGTATAATTACCTGATATCGTCTTATGTTGGATATTTTTAATCTGACTTCAGTGGAGAGCAGGAAGATCGAGCTCACTGATAAAAAAGAATGACAACAGCAAAACGTCCATCTGTTACGAGGTGGGAGAAAGCATGGCAGATGCTGGCAGGGAGGTGGACCTGCCCTGTAGATGGAGCTGGTGGGCAGGACCCCAAGCCCCACACTATGCTCTTGGCAGGTTCAATTAGAAACCAGCACCTGTGACTCAGGCACCCTGACAGCTGGGTCTGTTCCTTGGAGCCAGTCCTGAGAGGATCCCCGCAGGTACCAGGTGAGGGTACTAAGCAGAGAGGGAGGAAAAGGCTCATCCTCCATGCCCATGGGAGGCCCAGTCGTCCAGGGCACTGAGCTCTTCTGACACCAGAGACCCTGTGCAAGGCCATGTGCAGGCTGGTGCCAGCCCCCTGCCCCATAGCCAGTGGGAGATAGCAGCTGCCCAGTGAGCAGCTGACCATGGGGGTGGTGGCCTGACCATGTGGACAGTCATCTGATGGAAGGCCGCATGGTGAGCCCTTGGGGGCTGTGGCCTCTGTGGCAGCACTCTCCCACAACCTGGAGTGTGGGAGGCAGAGGTGAAATGAAGGCGTTGCCCCCCCATCCTGCTGGAAGTGGAGGGCACTCACAGAAAGGGGATCTGTGCACAAGAGGGGCTCCAAGGACACGCATCATTCCTGTTGTGTTGAAAAGATGCATGGCCTCAGTCTAATTGTGAGGATGCTTCAGACACACCCTGATGGAGAATCGTTCTTCCAAACAACTGAGCAGCATTCTTACAAGTGTCAAGAGTCACAAAAGATGGTAAAGACTGAAGCACTGTCTATCTCAGGAGCATGAGGGTTAAATGCCTCCTGGATTGGGTCTTGGTGGGGGGTTCTGCAGGGGTTGTCCTGTTGGTGTGAGGTGGCGTCATCACGCAGTGTGAGGCGGTGGCATCCCGCAGTGTGAGGTGGCCTCATCCTACAGTGTGAGGTGGCGTCGTCCTACAGTGTGAGGTGGTGCAGTCCTGACAATGCGAGGTGGCGTCATCCTACAGTGTGAGGTGACGTCATCCTACAGTGTGAGGTGGTGTCGTCTTGCAGTGTGAGGTGGTGTTGTCCTGCAGTGTGAGGTGGCGTCATTCTACAGTGTGAGGTGGTGTCGTCCTACAGTGTGAGATGGCGTCATCACACACTGTGAGGTGGTGTCATCACGCAGTGTGAGGTAGCAGCGTCCCGCAGTGTGAGGTGGCGTCATCCTACAGTGTGAGGTGGTGTCATCCTACAGTGTGACCTGGTGTTATCCTACAGCGTGAGGTGGTATCGTCCTACAGCATGAGGCAGTGTCATCCTACAGTGTGACGTGGTGTTATCCTACAGCGTGAGGTGGTATCGTCCTACAGCATGAGGCAGTGTCATCCTACAGTGTGAGGTGGTGTCATCCTGCAGTGTGAGGTGGCGTCATCCTTCAGTGTGACGTGGTGTCGCCCTACAGTATGAGGTGTGTCATCCTACAGTGTGAGGTGGCGTCATCCTACAGTGTGACGTGGTATCATCCTACAGTGTGAGGTTGTGTCATCCTGCAGTGTGAGGTGGCATCATCCTACAGTGTGACGTGGTGTCATCCTACAGTGTGAGGTGGCGTCATCCTATAGTGTGAGGTGGTGTCATCCTACAGTGTGAGGTGGCGTCATCCTGCAGTGTGAGGTGGCGTCATCCTACAGTGTGAGGTAGCGTCATCGCGCAGTGTGAGGCGGTGTCGTCCCACAGCGTGAGGCGGCCGCGTCCTGCAGTGTGAGGTGGCGTTGTCCTGCCATGTGACGTGGTGTCATCCTGCAGTGTGAGCTGGCGGCATCCTACAGTGTGAGGTGGTGTCATCCTACAGTGTGACGTGGTGTTGTCCTACAGTGTGACGTGGTGTCGTCCTACAGTCTGAGGCGGCGTCATCCTACAGTGTGAGGTAGTGTCCTACAGTGTGAGCCGGCGTCATCCCGCAGTGTGAGGCGTCGTCCTGCAGTGTGAGGCAGCACAGTCCTGACCGTGTGAGGAGGTGCAGTCATGTAGGCGTCATCCTACAGTGTGAGGCAGTTGCGCCTTGGCCTTGACTTACAGCTCCCTGGGATTAATGATGTTAAACACCTTTTCCTAAGTCTGTTGGCCACTCTCGTGTCTTCTTTGGAAAATGTCTGTTCAGATCCTTTGCTCATGTTTTAGCCATGTCACTTGTTTTTGCACCGTTGAGTAGTCTGAGTTTCATACATATTTTAGACATATCAGATACACGGTTTACAGATATTTTCTCCCATTTTGTAGGTTGCCTTTGCTTTTAGTTGGTTGTTTCTTTTGCTGTGCTGAAGCTTTTTAGTTTGATATAATCCACCTGGCTTTTTGGTGTCATATCCAAAAAGTTGTCACCAACATCAGTCTTCAGAAGGTTCCCCTGTGTTTTCTTCTAGGAGTTTCGCAGCTTCAAGTCTTTATTTTGAGTTAGTTTTTGTGGGTGGCATTGGATAAGGGTCCAGTTTCATTCTTTTGCATGTAAATATTCAGTTTTCCCAGCACCATTTATTGAAGAAACCATCTTTCTTCAGTATGTGTTCTTGGAACTCTTGTCAAGTATTAGTCGACCATATACATGTGCGAGCTTACTTCTGGGCTCTCTATTCTGTCTCATTGGTCAGCAGGTCTTACTTTTCTGCCCATAGCATACTGTTCTGATGACCATAGCTTTATAATATGGTTTGAAATCAGCAAGTGTGATGCCTTCAACTTTTTTTTTTTTAAGATGGGGTTTTGCAGCTCAGCACCTGTAGCTCAGTGGCTAGGGCGCCAGCCACATACACTGGAGCTGGTGGGTTCAAATTCAGCTGGGCCTCCCAAACAGCAATGATAACTATAACCAGAAAATAGCCAGACAGGCTATTTGTGGCAGGTGCCTGTAGTCCCAGCTACTTGGGAGGCTGAGGCAAGAGAATCACTTAAGCCCAAAAGTTTGAGGTTGCTGTGAGCATGACGCCATGGCACTCTACCCAGGGCAACATAGTGAGACTCTGTCTCAAAAAGAAAAAAAGAGCTGGGGTTTTGCCATTTTGCCCAAGCTGGTCTTGAACTTCTGGCCGTAAGTGGGCCTCCCACTTAGCCTTCTGAGTGGCTGAGATGACAGATATGAGCCCTACACCCAGCTAAAGCCTCCAGCTTTGTTCTTCTTTCTCAGAATGGCTTTAGCTACTCAGGGTCTTTTTGTGGTTCAATACAAATTTGGGGATTATTTTTTCTATTTCTGTGAAAAATGCAAGTGGAATTTTTATAGGGATTGCATTGAATCTGTAGATCATTATTGATATTAGAAAATTGGTGCTGGGGAGGATGCAGAGAAAGGCTACTGTTATTGGAGATATAATTAGCACAGCCACCATGGAAAGCACAATACAGGTTCCTCATAAAACTGCAAATAGAGGTACCCTATGACCTAGCAGTCCCACGGCTGAGTATATATCCAAAAGAAAGAAAACCAGTAGGCCAAAGAGATGCCTGCGCCCTGTTTATTGCAGCATGATTCACAGTAGTCAAGATACAGAATCAACCTAGCGTCCATTAACAGATGAGTGGATAAAAAAAAAAATGTGGTGTGTACACACAAAGGAATACTATTCAGCCATAAAAAAGAGCGAAATCCCGCCTTTGCAGCAACATCGATGGAACTGGAAGATGTTAACTGAAAAAAGCCAGACACAGAAAGACAAATATCTCATGTCCTCACTCATATGTAGGAGCTAAAAAAGTTGATCTCATAGAAGTAGAAAGTAGAATAGCAGTCACCAGGGGCTGGGAAATGGATATGGAGAGGAAGCTAGGGAGAGAGTGGTTGACAGGTTCAAAAGTATAGCCAGAAGGAAAGAATACATTCTTGTGCTCTATATTGCTGTATGGTGAATATAGTTAACAATAATTTGTTGAATATTTTCAGCAAGCTAGAGGATTTGAAATGTTCCCAAAACAAAGAAATAATAAGTGCTTGAGATTATGGATAAGCCAGTTACCCTGATTTGATATTTACATATTATAGACATGTTTTGAAATATCACTGTGTATGCCATAAACATTTACAATTATTACATGTAAACTAAAAGTAAAAGGAAAATAATTTAAAATAAATCTGGAGAAAAATAAAGATAAGAGGAAGCTAAAGAACAGGGAAAAAAATTCAGATAAGGTTGGTGGTTGAATTAGTAGCACAGAATTAATAGTGACAAGTATGCGGAAACTCCATACTGTTTGTACAACTTTTCTGTAAGTCTAGATCTTTTAAAATAAAAATTTAAAAAGAAATATATGAACTTCATGCATAAATGAAGTACCTTAAAAGAAATGATTAAATTCCTTCAAAGACGAAGATTACCAAAACTGACATAGGAAGAAATAAAAATTCTGAATAGATCTAGAAATTGAGATGATTGAAACACACAAACAAAAAGTACTTTGCCACAAAGAAAACTCTAGGCCCAAAAGAGTTCAATGATAAATTCTACACAATATTTGAGGACTATTGTATAAAGGGACAATATTAAAAAAGAGAGGGACCTTCCCACATGTTACTAAGAGGCCAGCAGACACAAGAACATTTACAGAGCAATATTCTCCAACAGCACAGAACATTCTTAAGGAATGATTAGTAAATGAATTCATCAGCATAATCTATCAAGACCGAGTGGGGTTTCACCCAGAAAACAGGATGAGCTCAACATTAGTAAATTACCAGATTAAAGGGAGAAAGATATAAAATATTATAATCATTTTAATAGACATAGAAAAAGCATTTGACAGAATAGAACATTTGCTCATGATTAACAAAACCAGTTTCTCAACAAACTAGAAATAGCAGGAAACTTCCTCAACCTGATAAAATAGAACGACTTAAACTACTTGCAGTTTTAAAAACTGAACACTTTTCCCCTAAGATTGGGAATAAGATAACGTGTCCACCCATATCAAAGCTATTTGACAGTCCATGGAAGATTTTTGCTTGCACAGTAAAGCAAGGAAAAGAAATGGAAGCCGTGAAAATTAGAACAGAAGAAGTAAAACAAGTGTTCACAGATACTACGTGTGGAAGAGCACAGGGCCCTCAGAACTAATGCAGGGAGAGAATCCAGCTGCAGGTTCCAACGCTACCGACCAAGTCAACTATGTTTTTATGTGCTAATAGAAACATCAGAAAATGCCATTTTAAGAATATAGTGTTTATAATGACATCCAAAACCACAAACTAGGAAATTTTAGCAGAAGATGTACAACATTTGTACCTTGAAAACTAGTACATGTTGCTGAGAGAAACCAAAGAAGACAAAGGAATGTCGAGCTATACCATGTTCATGAATTAAAGTCTCCATGTTATCAAACTGGCCATTGTTCCCAAACTCATCCACGGATTTCGTGAAACCCCAAACATAATCCCAGAAACATGTTTTTGCAGCAGTTGATACACTGACTCTTAGATATACGTGGAAATGCGAAGAAGCTAAATAGCCACATAATATTGAATAAGAATAAAGTTGTCAGAGTCACACAACTTGACTCTAAGACTTACGAAGAACTGTCGTCATGGAGACAGGGTGATGTAGGTGTGAGGGAAGAGAACTATGTCCATGGAGTGGGTTAGAGAGTCTAGAAATAGCCCCACACTGACATTGCTGTGTGACTTTTGGACAAGTCACTGAGTCAGTTCAACTGGAGAGAGAAGCCTCCTCAACACCCGAAAATCCATCTGAAGTAAGTGAGCCCCAACCCCTCCACCAGGCCACACCTGAAAATTAATTTGAAACTGACTGCAAACATAAAAACATATCAGAGATAACGTAGGAGAATATTTTTGCATTTTCAAGATAGGCAAAGATCTCTTACAACACAGAAAACATTAACAGTGAAAGAAAAAGTGTGTAAATTGAACTTCATCAAAATTTAAATCTATTTTTCTAAAGACACCATCGAGCAAATGGCAAGGCACAGATTAGGAGAGAAATATTCCCAACACTTGACAAAGAACCTGTATCTGGAATACATAAAAAATTCATAAAGTTCAATAATAAAGACAATTTGATTTTTAAAATAAGGATTTTAGTAGACACTTCATAAAAGAAAATATGCAAATGGCTATTAAAAGCACTTGAAAATTTGCTCAGATATATTGGCTATTAGGGAGATTGAGAGTAAACCTACATTGAGATATTATTTCCTACCCACAAAAACAGCTAAAATTAAAAAGACTGATAAAAGCAAATATGGGCAATTCAGTAGTGAGCTTGGGCTACGTAGCAAAACACCACAGATTGGGAGCTTCAGCACCAGGATTTATTTCCTCAGTTCTGGAGGCTGAAGTCTGATCCAGGTTCTGAGGTGTGGCCTTGGCAAGGCTGCTTCTTGGCTTACAGATGGCGCCCTCTGTCCTCGTCCTCATGTCACCCAACTGTTCCTCACCACACGGGGTCAGAGCAAGACAAGGACAAGGACATGGATCCCTGTCCAGAGTCAGGACCCTGCCTCGTGACCACCTTTAATCTAACTGCTTCCTCAGTTGCCTCGTTCCAAACACAGCCACACTGGGGTCAGGGTGCCAACATCACTGGGGAACACACACTCAGAGCCAGGTGACGCCACCTGCCTTCCTGGTGGGTGCTTAAAATGGAGCCTCCGCGCCAGCAGGCAGCTGGCATGTACTCGCAGGGCCCTCTTGCTCCCACCTGGACACTGCCCAACAGGCAAAAGCACATCACAGGGCCTCTGTAGGACAGTTCCCAGCAGCGCTGTCCACAGAGCTGGGGACTGGGTGAAGGAGAAGCCCAAGTCCATCAGCAGGAGGAAGGACATCCGAGATGGTGCTCAGTTTCCCAGATGGAACACTTCTCGGCGATGAAGAGGAGCAAACTGTGACATAGGAGGACCTTGGGTGACCTCAGAGTCATGCTGAGCAGGAAGCCAGATGCAAACGAGGTTCACTGAATGACTCCTGCTAGGGGCACCCAAAACAGGCAAGACCAACTTGTGGGGCAGACTCGGGAGCCACCTTTGGGATGTGGCATGGGACTGACGGGAGGGCCTGGGGGAGCTTGTGGGGCCTGAGGACAGGCAAGTGCGTCCACCAGGAAAGCTCCTCACACCGAAACCCCAGAGCTGCACCCACGGCAGGAGCCCCAGGAGGGAGAATGTGGCCAGGCTGTGGCCAGATGCCGATGGGCAGTGTGGAGCTAAGTGTCCCCACCCTGACAGCTTGGCCTCAGCATTCCCTTGGGTGAATACCACATAAACAGCAGGTGCTTCAGACCCTGGAAAGGCAGTCAGCTCAGCTAGTCCCAAGGCAGGTAGCACAGCAGTCGCAGAAGGAAGCAGCTCCGCGCTGCCCACCCCTGTGTCTTGAGTGAGGGGGATGACGTCTGTCTCCTTGTCTGGCTATGGGTGCCTATGAATAGCTAGGGCATCAGGTGATATGAGGCTCTGAGCTGTTGCCCGCTGATGGGTCAGTCCAGGGACAGATGGGTCAAGGAGGATACAGGTGTATCTGGGCTACAGGCAGAGCCGGCACCCAGCTGGCCACTGCTCTGGGTCACAACTGCCCACCACAGAGTGAGCCTCAGTCCCTCAGCTTCGCGTAGCCCCCAGAGCAGTGGGTGGAGGCTGAGCCACACAGGACAGCTGAGCGTTGCAGGTGCTGCAGGCATTCAGCCTGGGGAGAATAGCAGATGCCCGGTGCTGGGGGCAGCTGTATGCAGGGTGCTCCCTGCCTTTGGCTTGACTGAACTTAATGGGTCCTCCTCTTCTCCCAGAGGCAGGCCAGCTTCGTTTGGGGTTTCAGAGGTTTTCAGGCTGTTTGGGGGGCATCCCAGCATCCCTTGGCTGGGGGGAAGCCATCGTGGTATCGCTGCTTCCTCCTGGGCGCTGTAGCAGGGCTGGTTCCCTCAGCATGATTGGCAGCCGGCGCTGGGTGGGCACCAGGCAGCGGCCCTCTTGGAGAGCCCTGGAGGGTTTCTCCGACAGCTTAGTTTTCTGCGTAAGTGCATTGATTCTAGCCTCATCAAATGGAGGCTTCTCCTGCAGGAAACAGCAAATGACGTAGTGTCCACTGCACAGTGTTGAAGGCTTTTTTAGGAAAAAACCACTTCTCCACTTTTTTCTTAATTTTGGTTCTTTGCAATACACAGCCTGTGCCTCACAGGGCTTGTGTGTCCTCTAGGAGCACATCAGATGCCTGGCGGGGAAGCCCAGGGCTTCTATCCTAGAGCCTCCATGCTCCTCCTCAGGGCAGAGAGTGGTATTTCCTCACTGCAGCCAACGCTGTCCTTGACTGTGATGTCCTGATGAGCTGTGCCGTGTGCTGAGGCTGGAGCTCTCCACTGCTAAAGTCTCAGGAAATGGGCCAGCAACCCTGTTGCTGGGAATTTTCAGACCTAGACAGCCCTAGAATGGAGAGCCCTGGTTTCCAGCCTGACCCCCGGAGAACTGAGGACAAGGTCTGACTCTTTTCTGCCTCCCCTCAGCCCCTGACTCCTGTGCTGATAGTAAATTATATTTTTATTATTACTTACAGCTTATGAGTTAAGAATTTAATTCTCTAAATTCTTATTGGGCAAAATATCAGCTAAGATTAGCAATTTTCATTGCAATGCACATATTTGCTAAAACAGGTGGTTTTTCCATAATGTAATAGGGTTGCAGCATGAAAGGAGGAAGAAGGGAAGTGTGAGGTCTGGAGAAGTTGGGGTGCTGCTTCAAGGCCCAGCATCCCTGGGTTAGATCCTCCAGCAGTCCCCTGCCTGCGGTCTGCAGAGAGCACCTTCCGCACAGATGCAAGGCCTGTTGTGAATCTCAGCACTCTAGCAAACTCTGTTGGCCCTTGTTAACACGAGAAGAAAAGCGACATCTGAAATGTGGGGAGTTAAACCCAGAGGGTCAACAGTTTTCGGGTCAGAATTAAGCAGAGCCAGGGAGCTGCAGCCAGGCTGTGTGAGTGACAACGCCATGGGAGACGCTTCCTCAGCAGCTGGCGACTGTGTCTGGGGCGCTGCCTTTAAGAGTTGCCTGGGGTGTTATGAAAGCTTTCGGCCAATCCGTTTGACAACTTAGATGAGATGGACAAAGCCCTTTAAAAACACAGCTTACCAAAATTGAGACAAAAGGAAACAGGAAATCTAAATAGCCGCATATCTGTTAAAGAAATTGAATTTGAAATAAAAACCTATTCCAGAAGGAAAACTCAGCCCAGATGGCCTCACTGGTGGATTCTCTCAGACATTTGAGGAGGAAATAATAGCAATTCTGCATGGGCTGTTTCGGAAAATAGTGGGGGAGGGACACTTCCCAAATTGTTTTACATGACCAGTGTTAACAGTGACACCAAACCTGATGAGGACATTGCAAAAAGAAAAATTAAATAATTTTGATTTTTTGTTTTTTATTTGTTTGTTTGTTTTTGAGACAGAGTCTCACTATGTTTGTTGCCCTCAGTAGAATGCTGTGACGTCACAGCTCACAGCAACCTCAAACTCTTGGGCTTAGGCGATTCTCTTGCCTCAGCCTCCTAAGTAGCTGGGACTACAGGCACCTGCCACAATTCCCAGCTATATTTTGGTTGTTGTCATTGTTATTTGGCGGGCCAGGCTTGATTGGAACCTGTCAGCTCCGGTGTATGTGGCTGGCCCCCTAGCCACTTACTTAAGCTACAGGTGCCGAGCCTTTTGTTGTTTTTTGTTGTTGTTTAGCATTCCTGGACTGGGTTCAAACCCTCCACACACACACCCATGCATGGGACCAGCACCCTAACCACTGAGCTATGAGCACCCAGCCAGCAAAAAGAAAAATTAGAACCCAGTATTTCTCATGAGCAAAGCCACAGAAACCCTTAACAAAACTGGGGAATCAAATCTGAAAATTAAGCAAGATTTATCTCAGGAGTGCAAGGTTGGCTTAACATTTGAAGATTAATGTCATTCACTATGGTAACAAAATAAATATGAAGAATCACAAAAGCATATGATAAAACTCATGACAAAGACTTTCAGCCAAATTAGTAATTAGACACGAACTTTCTCAGACTGATAAAAGGCATCCATGAAAAACTGACAGTATGTGTCATTGTCCCTGAGGAGAGAGTGAAGCGTTTGCTAAGATCAATAAGGCAGGGGCTGTGTCCTCATGGCTGATTTTCAGCCCTGGGAATCTCTGTGCATTAAGACAAGGAAAAGAAATACAGGGCATAATGATTATAAAACAGAAGTGAACTGTTATTTGCAGATAGGCTTATGCAGGTAGAAAACAGTATAATCTCAATAACAGTTGCTAAAATGAATATACGAATTTACAAAGTTTGCTGGATAAAAGGTCAATATCAAAAATAAATGTTTCGTGTTCTATTACCATATTAGAAGATAAGATTTTTAAACTCCTATGTACAGCTGCCATCACGACCCTCAGATACCTCATGAGGAACCTGGTTAAGGCTGTCTGCGGTGCAGATGAGAAACGTGGCTGACACGAGTTCAAGAGATCAGAGTGAACCAAGAGGTGTGCGTGAGCTAGGGACTGAACACCATTAAGACACTTGTTTTACTCGCTTTTATCTGGAGATTCAATCAAATCCCTATCAACCCCCCAACAGGCTTTTTAAAAGAGAAATGGACAAGCCGAATCTATAATTTATGTGGAAATACAGAAGATCTTGAAAAATATCTAAGGTGGAGGACTTGCACCCCTGGCTTCTCGGCATGACTTAAAGTCGTGCTGAGCTGAGCAGTGGAAGGGGGCAGAGCCCAGGACAGACAGCCGCCCACACCCACATCAGGTCACCGGGAAAGGGAAGCGCATTTCCTTCAAACGCTGCTGAAATAATTGGTTGTCGATACAGAAAAATCGTAAAACAAGCTCTGACTGCTTGTTTCAGCTATACCAAAAGTTTTTTTTCTTTTTCTTTCTTTCTTTTTTTTTGAGACGGAGTCTCACTTTGTTGTCCCCAGTAGAGTGCTGTGTCATCATAGCTCACAGCAACCTTAGACTTTTGGGCTCAAGTGATCCTCTTGCTGCAGCCTCCCAAGTAGATGGGACTACAGGAGCCCACCAATGAAGCTTGGTTATTTTTAGAGACAGGGTCTCACTCTTGTTCAGACTGATCTTGAACTCCTAACCCCAAGCAGTTCACCCACTTCAGCTTCCCAGAGTGCTAGGATTACAGGCATGAGCCACCGCGCACGGCTGTTATACCAAAATTTTATTTGGGAGCAATCACAGACCCGAATGTAGCAGCAAAATGACAAAGTTCTTAAAAGAAAACATCTGTGCAGCCAAATGGCCAAAACACTAAATCAAAACCCTGGAGGAGGCAAGGCTTTTTTGTTTTTTAACAAATATAAAAGCCAGAGTCATAAAGTTTTTCAAGGATAATGTAGACTGATTAAGACTGATTCCTTAGGGTAAGCAAATATTTCTTGGACAGGGCACAAAAAGCACTATTAAAGAAAAAATATTGATAAATTGTAGTTTGTTGAAAGATATTAAAATTTTGCCTGAAAACACCTTAAGAAAATGAATAGGCAAACCACTGGCTGGGAAAAACATTTACACTGCATAGATGTGATAAAAAAAAGTAATATCCACAGCATGAATATCAGCTGTGAGAATGTGAGCACCGGACTCGAACACACGTCGTAAGATACCAGAGCAGCAGTGAGCCCGGGAAGCTCTCAGACAGCGCCTCACACCCACCTGAAGGGCTACATCTAAGATACACTGTCAGCATCAGATGTTGGAGAGCATGTGGACAACTCAGATCCTGTGTGCAGTGGTGTCCTGGGACAGCTGCTCTGCCAAGCATGTCAAGCTGAGTGCCAAGGGTACGCACGCTTCATTTCATGTAAGCTGTGCTGAACCCCTTGAATTAAGAGCTAGTAGCACGAGTTTGCTTTCTTTAAACAGTCACTATGAGATGCAGTCGCGGTGAACACCAGCACCAGGCCGATAACAAGAGAGTTGGTTATAATGTAAGGAACAGTTGGGACCAGCAGAAGTGAGCATGTGGCGTGGTCTTGGTGGGTATATGGGCTGGAAGGGGGACCAGGCCGTCCAAGGAGGTGAAGTGGACCAGGCTGGGGCAGCACGCATGTGAGAGCCAGGGGTCCTTCTCTTAGCAGCAACGTGTGAGACCTCGTGCCACATGGGATTCGCATGGCCGAGGAGGGTCTCCTGGGCAGTAAGTAGACTTGGCCAGGTGGCCACTCAGGAAGGTACTTCCAGGAATAGAAGTGCCACGACAGGACGGGCCCACGCGGGATGGTGGGGAATGAGGCAGGCCAGGCTGAGGGGGTGCTGCCCTGCATGGCCTCCGCAGCCCCTTCCATCCCCCGACTCCTCCTCCTCCGTGGCTGATCCAGAACCTCCCTCAATCATAGCAGCTGCAGGAAGAGGAAGCAGTGGGGGCGGAGGGGGGGCAGGCCCCTTCCTCACACGTCCGCCACAATCTTAGGAACTCCCGGGCACTCAGCACTGGGACAAGGAGAGTCATGTGCAGACCAGTGATTTGCCCTAAACCAAAGCCAGGTGTGGGACACGGTGGGGCTGGACACCTATCTCTGCACCCAGACCCACGTGCAGCGCCCTGCAGAGACGCCCTCAACCTCTGCTGCTGGGCACCTCTGTGCAGGGGAGTCATTTCCCCCTGAGGTCTGCCCCTGCCAGCTCTGCACTGCTGCTGCCACCACTGGGCTCAGGGATTTGTCTGAGGGGAGAAAGGCCCCAGCTAAAAAGCCCTCTGTCTCATCCCAGAAGCTCCCAGTCTGCGTTTTGATCTCTGCTCTCTTTCAATGGCCCAATGAATGTTTTAAACTGTATGAGCCAGAATTATCTTATAAACTCTCCCCATATTAGCGTATTCCACCCTCAAGCCTCCCGAGAGACGCTGCAGTGGCTTTGGCTTTGACTTGTGGGGCACTGCAGGGTGATGAGGACGGTGGAGACACCCTGATCAGGCAGGGCTGTGGCTGGCTGCATGGCTAGGAAGAAACAGACGTTAAAGTCGGTCAGAGCCTCCACTAAAATCACATTAAATGTAGTGAAACAGGTCGGAATGCAGCACATCCCTGTGAAGACCAAAACCAACCGGAAGTCTCTGTCATCTCTTTGACAGGCCTGCCCTGGTCCGGGGCATCCCAACTCCAAAATGAGAGCAATTATTCTAATTTGCTCTACTGCATTAGCGGGGGCAGCACTGAAGAAAAGGGGCTTCTTTCACGCCTTGTCACCCTGCCCGCCAGCAGGCCCAGAAGGGCAGACCTCTGACTCCACCATGGAAGTGTCCTGGGAATTTTTGGAAGATGAGGTCTACAGTGTCTGACCTCTGGTCCGCCAGCTGCACCCGTGCATGGCCGTGGGTCCAGGCAGGGCTCCCCAGCAACCCCTTTGTGCCTCTGATCTCCAGCTGTTTGTCTCGGCAAAACCATGGCAGGAGGAGGGGCCATTCCTGTGACTTAAAAAGGCCCCTCACCCACAACACTGCACCAAGGACATTCCAAATCCCTTTGCCCACTCCCTGCAGCTCTCACAAAGCTGATCCCACATGAGTGTCGTGATGATTTCAAAGGATCTCCAGGATGGGGGGAGGGGGCGTACACTAATAACAGCATTAGTTATTTCTCTTCCTAACCGCACATTTCAGCCCAAATGGTTTTCCTGTGACTGGCTGCTGTACTTCCTGTGTACACACGGGCATGTCTGTGGAGGCAGGTGGTAGCCTGCTCAGGACATTTGTAGTAAATACTCTGAAGATGCCAGTTTGGGGGAAGTTGCACCCTTTCAGCCCCCTCACTAAACCATCATGCTGCGGGTTGCTTCTCGGAGTATGTGTTGGTGGTGTCCTGGGGAAATGCAGCACGTGACTCAAACCCGGGGGTGTCCAGGCTCCAGATGCAGCCTCAAGAGCTGCCCACAGCAGGGACCAGGGGCCTCGTATCAGAGGGGAGGAGATGCACTGGGTGTTTGGAAGCAGAAAAGACCCCCAGGCTCTGCCCAGCCACCACATGTTGAAAAATCGCAGCCTGCCTGCAGACACCCACTCTGCTCTTCTAGAGGCTGGTGTGGAGGCCCCACGACCTGCAGCGGCCCAGGTGTCTGCTTGGGGCAGCTTCCTTCCAAGCAACGAGAGAGTTCCTGCATGTTAATCTGAGCCCCAGGTCCCTTGGAATGCAAATCGTGGAGCGGCTGG
Organism: Perodicticus potto; assembly: GCA_963574655.1. Lineage (NCBI taxonomy): Eukaryota > Metazoa > Chordata > Mammalia > Primates > Lorisidae > Perodicticus > Perodicticus potto. Next base: position 55,630 of record CAUYRH010038549.1, on the reverse strand, counting down.
TTTCAGATGAGGGATCCGTCAGGTTCAACTCCAGGAAAAACCTCCATCCCATCGTATGTGGAGCACCCCAGGCCTGGGGTCCCTGTGCCAGCAACCAGGAGACGCGGCTCGCCCGCCCTTCTGAACCTGTTGAGGCCATGGGGTGTTTCAGATGCTCCAGCTTCTCTCCAAGTGGACACCGTTTTCATGAGGAAATGCTGCAACTGTTGGGTGCAGGGAACTGAAAGAAGGTCAGTGTCTGTGACCTGCACACCCTTCGCAGGGCCTGGTCCCCACCAGGCCTCTCACCCTAGGGGGATGGGAGAGCTACAGGCCAGGCAGGACCCCTCAGATGTGGGTGCTGTGGGCCTTGGGGGCTGCCAGCTCAGAGTCCACTTTAAAGGCAGTGGTAGCCTGGCTCTCAAGCACATGGAGCCGTATGTGTGCCAAGCTCAGCTCCCAGACACAGAAGCTTTGCCCAGAGCACCCAAGACTCCACAACCCCAAGCCTCAGCCACTTGGGATTCAATCATGGCTGCAGGGTCTGTGGAGACAGGACAGCCCATGAGCATCCCTGTGTTCAGCAGGAGGACTCCATGGTCACACAGGGCACTGGTCCTGAGCGCACAACAAGGCAGGCAAGAAGAGGTGTGGGGGGTCCAGGATGCAGCCCTCTTGGGGCAACCCCAACAGCTTTGGGGCTGTGACTTCTTTCTGTGGCCCAGGATCTTGGCGTTTTACATGTTCAGTGTTTAAGAAGCATGCTCAGCATATGAGAGCAGTGGGTCCCCCACTCACTGCCCAGCCCAGGCCACCTCCCATTGCCCCAGAATGTCCCGGCGTCTCTCACTCTCCCTTCCTGAGCCCACAGCAGAGGGACTGGGCTGCTCCTGCTCCTTGGGTCTGGCGTGTTATTGGCCTATCTGTGCCATTTTTTTTTTTCAGAATTAATTTTGGGCTGAAAAAGCCTCAAAGAAGGCTTTGTTCCTTTGACACTTGCTCTGGAAGAAAAAAAAATCCGTGGAAAATCTGACATCTGCAATGTACAGAGGAATCACTAGATGGGAGGAATATAATTATCCTCCGCTCCTGCAAGAATTTTTCAGATTTTTAAGTGTCTCATATCAGCTTAGAATTTGAATGACATTTTAATTGTTTTGTTTTTTTCTTCTTTTCCTGGTTTGAGTCTCCGAAGAGTCCTACTTGGATTCCAAGAGGCTGCAGGGAGCCAGCAGTGCTCCCAGGATGCATTGGTGCAGGCGCTGTGCCTGCCACAGGGCAGAGCAGGTGCGTCTCATGAGAAGCCAGCGCTCCCCCAGTGGCCGGGCAGGGCCACACTAGGCCTGCTCAGGTCATGATAAGCAGGACACGTCTGACTTTTGGAAGCCCTTTTTTTGCTTTTTTTTTTGTTGTTGTTGTTGTTGTTGTTGTTGTTGTTGTTGAGACAGAGTCCTACCCTATGCCCTGAGCAGAGTACAATGGCATCATAGCTCACTGCAACCTCAGACTTGGGCTATGGGCATCCTCCTGCCTCAGCCTCCAGATGCCGCTGGGATTACAGACCCTCTCCGCAGCGCCCAGCTGGGTTTTCTTTTGTTTTCGGAGTCAGGGTCTCACTCTCGCTCAAGCAAGCCTCCAACTCCTGAACTCAAGTAATTCTCCCTCCTCAGCCTCCCACAGTGCTGGGATTACAGGTGTGAGCCACCGTGCCCCGCAGGAAGCCCTGTTTTTGTGCAGACACGGCGTGCAGTGCAGGCGCACAGCTGGAGGCTGCAGGCCCCCTTTCCAGAAGATGTGACTCTAAGTTTTCACATAAACACGTCCTACAAGTCTCTAAATGGCAATGCTCCTAGAACTCATCGCACAGCTCCCAGGCACTGCAGTGTTAGCGGTGAGGGAGAAGCCAGTGTGTGCTGAGACCCCAGAGATGTCAATGCTGAAGCAGGAAGTGGCCCCCAAAACCAGCCTTCAAAGTAAGGTGCCTGAGATAACTCAGTGTTGGAACCCCTTTGAGGGACACCTGTGGGCCGACGGACTACGTGTCATGTGGCGTCACCCTGCTCACGCTGGTGAAGGTACCCCACTACCCCCAGGCTTCTCCGGCTCCTCTGGTGTCAGTCGCTGTGCCTGGACTCTAGTGGCCCAGGCTGCTGCTCACATATCCGTGCCGTCCCACACCCAGGCCTATGGTCTGCATGTTTGGAACTCGGAGCTGGACATGTACCACCACTCAGGTGACCCAGCCCTGCCCAGGCTACTCTGCTGGCCAGCTGCAGGCCCCTCCTGTGCCCATCACATGCAGCCAGAGAACCAGGGACTCACACATAGCCCTGCTTGGTGCCCTGAGTGCCCCGGAGTACCTCCCGTGTGCGTCCCCTTGGCCAGCCTGTGGCCCTTGATAATCTACCAAGTGCTGATCTCAGATTGTTGGGTGGTATTTTGTAGATGTGACTGAAGACTATAGTCACTGGACCTCAGAGATAAGGGCTGCCCTGGACACCTTGGGGCTGGTCCTAGCAGGTGGGAGGCCCAAGGGCAGGTGGGAGGCCCTGGAGGGGAAGGAATCCCACCCTGGGGGGCAGTATCCGATCCTGCCGTTACTTCCTAGTAGGTGTGTCCTCTCTCACCCGTGCTGCCTGCCTTAGGCTGTCCCATCCACCTTGGCCAGTTGCGGCCTGGCCCCTGCTATGACTTGGATGTCTAAGCCCAGGGTGGCATTGCCAAGAGGTGGGCCTAGAGCCCTGATACCTCTGCGGGGTGACTAGGACTAGAGCACTTATAAAAGCTGACCGAGGGAGACCCTTGCCCTCCTTCTGCCACATGAGGACAGCAAAGCCAACCACAGGAGACGCTTCAGGCCCCAGCCTGGGGCTCCTCATGTTTTGCAAAGGGTGGTGACTGCTGGGCGTCAGGCTCAACGTTCCTCTCCAGCCCACTTGGCTTTGGAATAGTTGGTCAAGGTCGCAGCTGAGAATCACACCTTCGATGTAGTCCTTAGAGTCTGGAGAGGTGAAATTTGTGCACATGTTCATTGGTTTGAAGAAACCGTGTTAATGTCATGCTTAGAGGTCTAAAATCTGAGTTTTAAAGAAAGCACAGGAGGCATTGACTTTATGGGAAAAAAGCATCTATTTCTTTTTACCTATAATATGCATTTATTAACTTATATTGACTAAAAAAGGTCTGCATGTGCCTTCAAGAAGCTTTGTCTGAATTTTACCTTTTGGGGTATTTCACATACCAAATGAAAACCGTCCCCTCAAGAGGTTCTTCGCCGACCTGCTTCAACAGTGCTTGGACGGAACCCGGCGCTCGTCCCCCATCCCGGCCGGCCGCTCACAGCCAGCCTCCGACACCTCCTCACCGCGCCCTCAGACCATCCCAAGATACCCACCGCCATGACTACCACGTCCCCCTCGCAGGTGCGCCAGAACTACCACCAGGACTCGGAGGCCGCCATCAACCGTCAGATCAACCTGGAGCTCTACGCCTCCTACGTCTACCTGTCCACGTCTTACTACTTTGACCGCCATGATGTGGCTTTGAAGAATTTTGCCAAATACTCTCTTCACCAATCTCATGAGGAGAGGGAACATGCTGAGAAACTGATGAAGCTGCAGAATCAACGAGGTGGCCGAATCTTCCTTCAGGATATCAAAGTGAGCAAAAGATCCTAGGGGTGTCATACTACATCAATCAAGTTAGCGCTCACAGGTGTCAGAAATCACTTAGAAACTAGCAGTTGTCCTTATTTATAAAATGATGATACACTGGGAATTTTGCCTTTCTAGCCTTACCATCTTAACTAAAAACAGTAATGGGCAAAGATGTTGAATAGGAAGCTGTCATCAGAGGAGACTTGGATGTCCCTTTTCCAATGCATGGTGGTTAGATGTTATGTGTTTGCTGCTGTGGGTTAACTGGTAGAGATGCATTTACCTAACCTCTCATTTAGAAACCAGACTGTGATGACTGGGAGAGCGGGCTGAATGCTATGGAGTGTGCGTTACACTTGGAAAAAAGTGTGAAAATCAGTCACTACTGGAACGGCACAAACTGGCCACTGACAAAAATGACCCACACTTGTGTGACTTCATTGAGACACATTACCTGAATGAGCAGGTGAAATCCATCAAAGAACTGGGTGATCACGTAACCAACCTGCGCAAGACGGGAGCCCCTGAATCTGGCATGGCAGAGTATCTCTTTGACAAGCACACCCTGGGAGACAGTGATAATGAAAACTAAGCCTTAGGTTAACTTCCCCATAGTCACGGGGTGACTTCTGTGATCATCAAGGCAGTGCATGCATGTTGGGGTTTCCTTTACCTTTTGTATAAGTTGTACCAAAACATCCACTTAAGTTCTTTGATTTGTACCATTCCTTCAAATAAAGAAATTTGGTACCCCCCCCCAAAAAAGAAAACTGTCCCCTCAAATTCCCTGCCACGTAGTTTCTCCAGTGTGGACAGTTCTTTGTCCACGGGGACCGTTGCTGTTCTGCCTCCACACCCGGCCCCTGGTAACTGACATCCTTTCTGCCTCGGCAGGGTCTGATCAAGCTCCGGGGAGATGCGTGCTGGCAAGACCTCACCTGCATGGACTTCCACTATGAGGTGAGCTGGGCCCTGTGTGTGAGGAACTCAGGGAAGCCACACCCCAGCCTGGCTCCAGGTAGGGCCCTGCTCCAGGTGGGACCCCCTCACCACAGGTTCCCCCTCGGGTTGTCCAGGTCACCCCATCCTTCCTTTCTCTGGGGTGGGGTGGCCATGAGGGGGCTTGCAGAGTGTCCCCCACATGCTGGGGCTGCAGGGACAGTGTGCCTCACTTTGGTTTCCAGGTTTCCGTGCTGCCATCCTTGGTCCTGCCCAGGCTTGGTACCCTCCTGGGTCTGCAGGTGCACAGAACGGATTGGCCTGGGACTGCGTGCCCAGCCCCCAGAGCTGTAGGTCCTGCAGGGGGCAGGTGGGATTCCTATTGTGCACCAGCCCCCTGAGGCCCCTCCCTCTGCCTCAGCACAGCCCCCCAAGGCCCAGGCCCTGGTCTAAGTCCCAGAGATACTCCCCGTACCTGCCAATAGCCCACTGACTGTGTTGGGGCCAGGAGTAGGCTCATGTCACCCTGTGCATCAACCTGAGGATGTTTGATGTCTTACTGAGAACGCTTTGTTTGCTTGGCGTCCTGTGACATGCCTCCATCCTCGTGTCAGTCCTGTCACCCAGAGCTCTTCCTGTGTCCCTGCTGGCGCTGGCAGACAGAGAGCTCAGCGCCTTCCGTACTTTTTAGTTTTAGTGCTTGGTGGTGCCTCTGGGTACTGAGGCTGATACCTCCTCGTGGCCATGCCTCTTCTGTGGCAGTTTCATGTCCTGCCAGGTGGCAGCCATTGTATGCACTGCATCCACCGTGTCTTGATGGACCCTAAGGTCTTGAGATCTGCCCCTGTCCTGGCAGACCTGCCCCAGGACTCCTACCTCCTTTGCAGAGGAGTTCCCGAGCCCCTTCCTTTGTCCCTGAGTGGGGTGGACTGCTGTCATTGTTTTCTACTCTGCAGAGCAGATGGTCTCTGTCGTAGCCACCTAAAGCTGCCAAAATGGGGAGGGCAGCACACATCAGGCAAGAGCCAAGTGCCCACCTAGCTGTGTGTGGAACCAGCTGCACCCACTCGTGCCCCGCCCGGGTCAGCACAGAGCAGTGAACACTAGTGAGGCCTCAATCCTCCGGGGCCAGAACCTTCCATGTCAGCATCCCCTGAGGCCCCTCCCTGCCCGACACTCACTGGGGCCCTCCAGTGCTTTTGGCACAGGTCGTTTGCTGGGCAGCGTTGGCACATCTGAGAACTGCTGGGGAGCAGATTTCAGTAGAAGTTGACAAGAATAGCCGATGTAGCTGACTACCCTCCCAAGGTAAACAAAAACCTCTCCTGGGCAGAGCAACCGCATTTTGGAGCGAGTATCTGTCATGCTAACATCCCGGGTGTGGATGTCGCCTGCGGTTGCAGCCTGCTCTGAGCCCAGAATGTCTTGGGATCCTCAGGCCCCGCCAGCCAGAACCAGTCAGGAGAGCAGTGAGCCTGGGGTGGGGAGGGGGTTGTGCTCAAGCTGAGGATGCTGGCAGGGGTCTGGGGTGAAAGGCCGGGTGTAACGGCTCCCCCTAAAGCCACTGTCCCTGCGCAGGGCCACCTGGGGTGAGGCAGATACTCTCTGCCTCCGATGGACACCTGGTCTTTCCTCTGCCCCAAGTGCCCAAGCACTGCCGTGCCCTGGGGGTGTCTCTACTCCTCGTGCATAAGGGTCCCACCATGGCCATCAGCTCCACAGGCGCAAGTATGGCCTATGGCTATGGGGGTGGCATGTGGTCCTGGTGGTACTGGCCAGAGACTGCAGAAGTCTCTGGAGCCCACCATTGGGGATAGCCAGAGCCTGAGACAACCCTTGAGGTCTCAAGGTGCCACAGGCATTAGTGCAGCCAGAGGGTGGGCCCTGGCAGTGTCAAAGGGGCAGGAAGGGACTGTAGGCAGGCCTGCACACAGCTCTCCATCTCCCAAATTCATGTCCATCAGACCTGAGAACACAACTGTGTCTGAAGAAAGGGTCAGTGCAGGGGTAAATGGCTAAGGTCAGCCTGGACCAGGGACCATGGGGGCTGTGAGGTCAGGGCCTGAGGACAGCCAGGGCATGGTACCTGAGAACTGTGGGATCTGGAGATGAATCCAGCTGTGCCACCTCAGGGCAGGGCCAGCACCCAGCAGAGCCTTCCCTTGTTTTCAGACACACTTTGTTGACTGGGTAGGAGCGTAGGCATTGAGCTACAGGCGGGGAGGGCTCACATCCATCCTGCTTCCCTGGGGTCCAGGAGCAAATGTCTGAAATGGCAGGTACTGAGCAGACTGGACAGCCACCTGGTTTGTCCCTTTGAGGTTATCTGTCTATCTGGGGGCAGAGACCACGGGTCAAGTAGCCAGCCTCAGAGACCTAGACCTCCCCAGGCATGGGTGGCAGAGTGGCTGTTCCCAGTCCAAGGCCACAGAGTTCCCTGGGTAAGGGAAGGGCAAGGACTGTCATGTGGCAGCTGCAGGGCACCTTTGAGTGGGCCAGCAGGCCAGCAGGACAGAGAGCGCAGGCTTATCTGTTTCACCTCTGACTCAGCTCCTAGACAGGGATGCTCCTTCCCACGGCTATAAAGAGGTAGCCCTGGTGAGGCTTCCGGATCAGGCTGGTGAGAGCCAGGCCTGTGTCTGCTCCCAACACGAGCAGCAGGGGGCTGAGTCGGCTCCGGCCCCCAGAAGGCATGCAGCCCCACCCCACAGCCCCCCAACACACCACTGCCTACATCTGCTACACGCCCGCCTCACGGCATCTGGGCCCAGGCCCTCCTGCTGTCTCCCCACTTCTCCACCCAGACAAGGATCAGGCTGGGGGTTCAGAGAACCTTGCAGGGGCACCCAAGTGCACAGCTCCAGCTGCACAGAGGGTGGGGACAGCCCTGCCTTGCGGAGGGACGTCTCTCTCTCTCTGGGAACACAGGGTGTGTGGCCTCATCCTCCGTCCCTGAGGCAGGGCTGTGCCCTCACATGCTCTAGTGGTTCCATGTAAGCTGCGCGTGCCCCACATCCACTCCTTGTCTTTTTGTCTACGTGTAACAAAAAAGCAGTTGTTGGTGGACTCAGTCAAATCAGAAGAAAGCCTCGGGCGGGGTCACCATTCTCAAAGTCACGCTGAGAGAAAGGCAGGTAGCTGCCCCCTCCCTCCCACTCCATGGATAAGAGAAAACGCCGTTTCCCTGGTCACTGCACTTATGACCCCCAAATGTGTGGATTTTTACGTAGCTAAATTCTCAGTTCTCCATAGACACGCATTGGACACGCCTCTCCCTTACTCCGCCCCCGGGAGTTCAGCCCCACTGGACGCCCACAGCAGGGGTCCTCAGGTCACCCACGCTTCGGCCACAAGGCACAGTTTCCTGTGACTCCTCCTCACATCAGGCGGTTCGCTAGAACAGCTCAGGGAGTGCAGGGAGCCACATACTCACTGTTACCAGTTTATAGCAAAGGACATGGCTCAGGCACAGCCAGAGGAAAGAGACACAGGACGAGGGAGCAGGGGTGCTTGGACCCCCACCCCGAGGCCTCCTTGAGCACCCCATGCACTCCCCAACCCTGAAAGTTTCCAGAGATTTCCTGATTACATCCCTGGCCATTGGTGATGGAGTCCATCGGCTCCCCTAGCCCCCAAGGTGGGGACAGGGGCTGAAAGTAACATCCCTAGGTTAGGTGGTTGGCTCCTCTGGGACCAGCCCCCCACTGCCTTATTAGCATAAACGAAGGTGGGGCAAAAGGGGCTCCTCTCACCCCATCACTGATGTTCCCTGGTGTTTCTCAGTAGGTTACAAAGGCCCGGCCAGGTCCACATTAGTGGCCACCCTGCCCCAGCACTGTCCACCATGGCCACCCATGTGACATCTCTGTCCCCAGAAGCCTGAATCACATGCCCATGTGATCGTGAGGGGCCAGTGTCCCTATGGCTCTTCCCGTGACCACCGTTCATGCAAAACTGTGTGCATTTGGGGCACTCAGCTCATCCACTGAGTTCACACAATGAGGGCACAACTGGTCTTCGCTGAGAATGTCAGGGTCAGAATCACTACCACGGGGGGGCGTGCTGTGATGTGCACTCCAAGCCTTCCCAGTGAGCGAACAGCTGTGCCCCACTGGTAGCTGGGAGTCACCATGTGCTGAGGACAGGACACTGCTGCTTCCAGACCCTTGATGAAGGGAAGAAAAATAAATGCAGTTTACCTGCTGACAGCTTTATGTCTTGTTCAGTTAGCTTTAAAGTATGCAGTGTTGCATTTGGAACAGCAAGAAAAATGCCATTAGCAGCAAACTTGGGTTCCTGTATTGACCTCTGCTCTATACAAATTAATCAAGTTTAAACTTTTTAACCTTGGAATACTTTGATTACACAAATTTATACCTTAAAATTTCTTGGTGTTAGACATACCCACCTGCATAAAAATCCTTTATCCAACAACTTCGTGGCTAGGCTCTGATGCGGACATGTGTATTTTAGGTCACTGAGTTGTCAAAGGTGTCCTACAGCCTGAGGAGCCCACAGCCCCCAGGTTCTTTACCTCTGCGCTTGAGCCTGTTTGAAACCTGCGTCTGGCTCCTCCCTCCTGCCTCACCCCTCCCTCCCCCTCCCTCCTTCCCTCCCTCCCCCTTCTCTCAGGGGTGTGCATAAGCCAGTTAATAGAAGTTTATGTTGTTGTTTTGCTCCGAAGTCAGGCGTGCCAAGCTGACCTTTAATCCGGGGATATAAATCACTTTCCACTCCTATTATTTGTAAAGTCCCCAGCAGCAGTGCATAAAAGAAGCCTTTGTGTGGTGTTAATTGAGTTTTTAAGTTAGAGCTTCAAGCCCAGGAGTAAGAACAGCTGACATACACCTTAAGCCTTCACCGGTGAGGCTCCCCAGACACAGGTGGAGTAACTAGGACGGGTGTGTGTGTGAGAAAGTGTTTGTGTGCATGTGAGATATACTTTAAATAAAGAAACAGGTTGAAAGTATAAGGTTAGGAAAAGATACACTGTGTCGTATACACAGTATCCAAAGGGACATTGGTGTGACTACATCAACACTAGAGGAAGTAAGTTTTAGGGCAGGGAGTATGACTAGAGTGATGATTATAATAATTAAGAGTTAATTCAACAGGAAACCATAAAAACCATAAATTTGCATTATACTCAGTGACATGATTTCAAAATACAATGAGCAAAAATTGATAGAACTAAGTGGAGAAATAAGTTCACAGAAAGTGGCTGGAGATTTTAGTAACTGATAGAACAAGTAGACTATTATAAAATAATAAGCTTAATAATTAAGCTTCTGCTGTAATCCTGCCACTCCGGGAGGCCTGGGCAGGAGGATCCCTGAGCTCAGGCATTACAGACCAGCCTAAGCAAGAGCGAGACCCCCATCTCTATTAAAAATAGAAAAACTAGCCAGGTATTGTGATGTGTGCCTGTAGTCCCAGCTACTGAGGAGACTGAGGCAGGCGGATCACTTGACTCCAGAAGTTCAGGACTTACCAACTCTGAAGCCCCCTGAAGGAAGGAATGGGGCTGAAAGTGGCCTGATAGGTGGTGGATTCCTCTGGAACCAGCCCCACCCCCACATTTCATTAGCATAAACTCAGGTGTGGTTGGAAGAGGGTCCTCCTCGGAAAGCTCTGTGTTGAAACCAGGGTAATGTATTTCTCCTTAGGTGACAGCGTCAGAGCCACTGCAAACACCCACACAGCCTGCTCTGGGGGCCACCTGTGGATGTGACCAGAAGCCTTTTTGCAAATCTCAGGGCCCTGTCTCTCACTGCTGAGTGTAGCATTTACTGCAACCCCTGAGGTCACAGGTGCTTGTGGTCTGCGTGGTGGTAGTAGTGTCTTCAGCCTGCCCAGGAACCAAATAGTTGCAGCTGGCAATCATTTTTTAGTTTATCCTGGAGTTTGGGTTTAGAGTGATGATGTCACTGCACTCTAGTCCAGGCAACAGAGCAAGACCTTGTCTCAAAGAAGTAAAGTTTAAAAATTTACCTTGAGATTTGATTATGTATTTCTGCTAAAACTGATTTTCTGATGTATTTAGGTTATTAAGAGTGAGATGTCAGATTTCAAACCGAACGTTTAATTATTTTATTTATCTCGGTTTTTTTTTTTTTTTTTTTGAGGCAGTTTCATTTTGTCACCCTCGGTAGAGTGCTGTGGCATCACAGCTCACAGCAACCTCAAACTCTTGGGCTTAAGCAATTCTCTTGCCTCAGCCTCCCAAGTAGCTGGGACTACAGGCACCCGCCACAATGCCTGGCCATTTTTTGGTTGCAGCTGTCATTGTTGTTTGGCGGGCCTGGGCTGGATTCAAACCCGCCAGCTCAGGTGTACGTGGCTGGCACCTTAGCCCGTTGAGCCACAGGCGCGGAGCCTGTTTTGTTTTTTTTTTTTAGAGACATCGTGCTGTGGCTCAGGCTAGTCTCTAACTCGTGAGCAATCCACCCCCCTTAGCCTCCCAGAGTGCCAGGATTACATGTATGAGCCACTGCACCCAGCCCAAACATTTAATTTATTAATGACTTAATAATTTTTGACATTTTATTTTCACTGTGGAAAATTTTGAAGTTGACCGAGTAGTGTGACGAGTCCACATCTCACCTCCCCGCTAGTCTGCAGCAAGCCAGTGCAGGGTGGGGATTGCGTTTGAGAGTGAATGTGGCCGGTTAACCTGGGCATTGCGCTGACTTTGCTTGTGCCGGCTCTGGCCCTGGTGAGTGTCACATGGCTGCTGTTTGGAGCCCAAGGGATATGTGAGTGAGGACTCTGTGAAGTAACCAGCCCTCATTACCCCCAGAGGGTGGAATGGCACCTGGGGGGTTTGAATCCAGCCTGGCCCCTCCAAACTGTCCTCCAAACTGTGCAGGGACCAGTGAGGGACTGGAGAGGGGTTTGCTCCGGGGATCATGCGTCCAGGACAGCCCTACTGAGCCCTTCTAGAGGGTCTTGGGTGCCTATTAGTGCACAAAAAGCCAGGAGGCAGGGAGAAGCCCCTGCTGCAAGGCCCACAGGCCTCCCTTCTCTGCCTTCCGACAAGCAGGAGATGTGCTGACAGCCATTGCTTTTCAGCCACCACAGGGGCCAGAGCCATCCATCCTCAGCCCTGTCCCAGGATCCCACAATCCAGCGTCAGCACAGGACAGGCGGGTCTGTGGCTGAGGGTGACAGCTGGAACTGTAGCCCGCTCCTCCGCCCACTCCCAACTGTCGTGGGTGTGAGGCGACATTGCTGCACTTCCCATATCTGTGCAGCCTCCCAGCACACACAGAAGGTGGCTTCGAATGTCTGTGGACTTGACTGGGGCCCCAGCACTGCCTGGTGAGAAGCTTCACCGCAGCATGTCCGAGCTCATCATCTGTCTCCACTTGGGTTTTAAGCCATTTGTCTTGGAGAAGGATCATCATGTAGATTCCCCCAGATTGTTTTAATACAAGAGAAAATGTCCTGAGCTGTGTCCTAAAAGGACCACAAATGTTGCAAGCAGCCATCCATTGCTCTTTGGAGTTGTTGAACTAAATTCTGTTGCTACAGATTCGGGGGAAATTTAATTCCATCTTTCAGTTCCACAGCATGACATGCCTGTGTCATGCCAGCCCTGTGGGGTCTCCCACTCGGCACAGGGGAGCAGCCCCTGCTCAGAGCACACAGCTCCCTGCCCGGGCTGCTGGCAGGAGCGCCCAAGGGGTTGTCTGCAGGCTCAATGTTCTGTGTGAGGACAGCTGTGTCTGGGCTTCCAGGCCCCTCCCTAGAGTAGTTGTCCTCTATCGCCACTCAACCTCAGGGACCATCACTCGCCTACCAGCAGCTGAGGGAGAGCATTAGGGCTGCAGGCAGATCATGGGATGGGTGTGTGACTCCACAGAGACAGCTGTCCATCAGGGGACCAGGTCACGGAATACAGACCCTGGGAGTAGAAGCATCCCCTGGGTTTAACTGGCACTACCTGACAGCCCTGGAGCAAGAGCGCCCAAGTCTGCAGCCTGAGGGCTGGGGTCGCAGGACTGGGGCAGGAGCTCCAGGCAGGTGGCTCAGGTCGGGTGATCTGGAAGCGCTGAGTTTACACACAGGGTATGAGGGATGTCCACTCACCAGCCACCTGGCCTGTGGAGGGTCTCTGCACCCTGACCCTAGGGCACAGCTGTGCCCTCCAGTTTGACCACCCCCCTTACCCAGAGAGGATTGCAGAGATGAAGGGCCTGCCCTGCGGGGGACGTGCCCAGCAGTCCGCCTGGGGTGGGAAGAGAAGGAGCCTTTCTTCATCCAGCCTCCGTCTTCTAAAACCTGCCTCACACGGGCCCTGAGCCAGTAGATCCTGAACAGAGCCAAGACATAGCTCTGTTCTCACACAGAACTTTGAGCTTGCAGATAACCCCTTGGGAGCCCCTTGGGCACTTCTGCCACAGACCAGCCCTCCACCAGTTTGGGGCCACCAAATGTCCAGCAAGAATGACTGAAGTAGGCTCAGAACTGAGTTTGGACACCCCCCAGGGACAGGCCCTGCTGCCCAAGATGGCCTTATTGATGGAGCTTGCAGCTCACAGCCTCCCTCCCACACCATGTACCTCTGGGTGCTGAGGTTGTTTGTGGCATTCCTGGCAGGAGCTGCAGGAATCAGAGATGCGGCCTGGCCCAGCCGCATTGATACTGGGACGTTTCCTGCCCAGGGCAGCGTGGTGTTAGGCATGCCTCCTTTCTGGCCTGCTCCCTGGAGGTTCACGTGGTGCACACACGTGTGCAGAGACCACAGCCCCATGCAGTGAGGCTCCACACAGCCTTTCTTCATCCAGCCTCCAACTTCCAAAATCTGCCTCCCCCAGGTCCCAGGCCGCTACCAGGGATCCTGCTTCTACCTGGGACCAGAGCTGTGCTCTGCCAGCTGTTAGGATGGGACTCACTACAGGTGGGCCACCGAGCACCCTTAGGTAACTGTTATCCAGGCTCACGTGCCAGTCACTGGTGGAGGCTGAGCTGAGTAGTGTCAGGGCTGGGAGCCACGGCTAACATTTGTTGACTTTGTAAGGAAAGAATGTTCCGTGTCATACTAGGTGGGTGCAAGGGGCACTAAGCCAGGCCTGGGGAATGTCAGGGGCTTTACGGGTGAGGCTGGCAGGTGCCCCCATCAGGTGATCTTATAGGGCCTGGCCCACAGATTCAGCTTGTGCCTCAGCATCACCCAAGGGGTAAGCCCCACCAGGTCAGGACAAGTTGGTCAGGCTGCAGGAGACTCCTGAAGCTGTGGACTTCTGTGCCTCTGGCCAGGAAACCCGAGACAGGCCGTAGAGACCTGGGCCCTCCTCAGGATCAGCAATGGTCACAGCAGTTATAGCAGAGAGGCCAAGTGTGACAGGCCCCGGTCGGAGCCTAGGCCTGGATCACTCTCTGCTCTTTACCCAGAGCCACACTTCACACCTCTCCAGTGCCCTTCCCAACCCCCCGCAATCCCCACCCCCAGGGTGGCGTGAGAGGTAAACGCCAGGACATCATATTCTCTTTCAAAAATGGAAGGGAAATAAAGGCTTTTTTAGATATTGACAAACTGAAAGAATTCATCACCAGCAAACCTACACTACAAAAAAGTAAAGGAAGTGTGTTATGTGGAAGAAAAATGGAAAGAAATGGAAGTGCAGATTTACAGAATGGAATGTGAATTCATAATGGCCAGTTAGAAATGGGTGACTGAGTTTTCAAATACATTGGAATTTTCCAGATATCTTTCTGTGATTGTTTTCCGTTATTGTCAGAATATACTTCATATTCCTTGAGTCTTCTAAAATTCATTCAGACTTGTTCTGTGGCCCAGAAGATGGCCTGTCTCAGTGCAAGTTCCACTTGAGCTTAAGAGAGGGTATGTGTTCTGTATCCTGTGAGTGTGAATCAGGCCACCTTGGTTGGCATTGTTATAAACCCATCTGTGTGTTTCCTGATTTTCTACTAGTTTTATCAATTACCAAGGGAGGTTCAGCTCTATCTCCGACTGCAGCTGTGGGCCCTTCTGTATTTCTTGCATGCTATGCTATGTATTTTGTTTCGTGTGTTTGTTATCAGGTGGTAAATGTTTGAGTGTTCTGACCTGCAGAGCACGGTGAAATGTCCTCTCTATTCCTGCTAGTATTTTTTGAGATTTTTTGCTATTAGCATAGCCACTCTGGCTTTCTCTTTTTTTTTTTTTTTGAGACAGAGCCTCAAGCTATTGCCCTGGGTAGAGTGCCGTGGCATCACAGCTCACAGCAGCCTCCAACTCCTGGGCTCAAGCGATTCTCCTGCCTCTGCCTCCCAAGTAGCCGGGACTACAGGCACCCGCCACAATGCCCGGCTGTTTTTTGGTTGCAGCCGTCATTGTTGTTTGGCGGGCCCACGCTGGATTCGAACCCACCAACTCAGGTGTACATGGCTGGTGCCGAGCCTGGCTTTCTTTTGAATATTGTTTACAGGATATGTTTCTCCAGCCTTTACTTTTTAGCCTGTATGTGTCACTTTGAAGTGTGTCTCTTAGGGGATATTTTGTATCCAGTCTGATAAATTCTGCCTTCTAATTGGGTGTTTAGACTGTTTGCATTGAATGCAATCTTTAATACGGGTAGGTTTTAGTCTGTCATATTGCTGTTTGTTTCCTATTTTTGTTTTCTTTTGGGACTCCTTCTTACATCTTTTCTTGACTTATTAGCTATGACTCTGTTGTTTTATTTTTGTGGATGTTTTAGGTTTATAATATATACATCTTAAATCATCACAGTTTACCTTCAGGTGATATTAATTTGATAAATCCTACGATAAATTTTTAACAGCATTCTTCCATTTTTTTTCTCCTGGCCTATTTCTTATTATTGTCTTGCAATTTGCTTTTATATATGACATAACCCATATCCTACATTATTATTAATATTTGCTTAGTCAAGCTATATTTTAAAGTTAGTTAATATGGAAAAAGAACTCAACGTATTTACCATTTTCTAGTGCTCTCCATCCCTTTGTGTAAATCCATACTTCCATTTCTTTCCATTTTTCTTCCCTATAACACACTTCCTTTACTTTTTGGTAGTGTAGGTTTGCTGGTGATGAATTCTTTCAGTTTGTCAATATCTAAAACAGCCTTTATTTCACTTTCATTTTTGAAGGAGATTATTGTTGAGTATAAAATAAATATGTTATTCCACTGTCTTCTCATTTGTGTTATTTCCTATGAGAAATCTTTATCTATATTACTCTGTAAATATCTTCTTTCTCTGTTTGCTTATAAGAATTTCTCTTTATTACTGATTTTGACCAATTTGATTATGATGTGCTTGCTGTAGTTTTCTTCATGTTTCTTAAGCTTGGAGTTTGTTGAGTTCTTAGATCTGTGGGTTTATAGTTTTCATCATATTTGGAAAATATTTAGCCAATAGTTCTTCACATCTTTTTCTTTTTTCTTTTATTTATTTGGGGGGGGGGTGGAGTTTGAGACAGAGTCCCACTCTGTCACCCTTAGCAAAGTATTGTAGCATCATAGCTCTCAGCAACCTCAAATTCCTGGGCTCAAGCAATCCTCTTGCCTCAGCCTCCCGAGTACATGTTTTTTCTATGTTTCTCGTTCTCCTCTTCTTTGGGAAATCTAATTACACAGGTAGTAAGCCACGTGAAGTTGCCCCATGGGTCACTGATGCTTTCTTCCTTTTCTGTGTGTGTGTGTGTGTGTGCCTTTCAGCTTAGATAGCTTCTATTACTGTGTCACATTCACTAATTTGTTTCTTCTTTAGCGTCTTATCTGCTGATGATCCTATCCAAGGTGTTTTTTAATAGTAAAATGTGTGTAAGTTCCTTTTCCATTTTCTTTTGTGTATATCCTGTAGCTCTTTTAAAATGATTACCATGGAAATCTTGAAAGTATGGTGTTAGTATTTGAATGGAGATTGCATTGCATCTGTAGATTGCTTTGGGAAGTATAGACGTTTTAACAATGTTAGTTCTTCCCAGCCATGAGCATGGTGTGTTCTTCCATTTGTTCTGCTATTTCTTTTCTTAGGGTTTCATAGTTTTCTTGATAGAGGTCCTTCACCTCCTTTTTTAGGTATATTCCTAGGTATTTCCTTTTCTGCGAAGCTACTGAGAAGGGAATTGTGCCCTTGATTAGCTTCTCATCCTGGCTATTACTGGCATATACAAAGGCTACTGATTTTTGGACATTGATTTTATATCCTGAGACATTACTGTATTTTTTGGTCACTTCCAGGAGTCTTGTGGTTGAGTCTTTGGGGTTCTCTAAGTATAAGATCATATCGTCAGCAAAGAGGGAGAGTTTGACCTCCTCTGCTCCCATTTGGATGCCCTTTATCACCTTCTCTTGCCTGATTGTATTGGCTAGAACTTCCAGCACTATGTTGAATAGTAGTGGTGATAGAGGAAAAACCTTGTTTTGTTCCAGTTCTGAGTAGAAAAACTTTCAGTTTTACTCCATTCAGTATAATATTAGCTGTGGGTTTATCATGGATTGCTTCGATCAGTTTAAGAAATGTGCCACTGATGCCTATATTCTTCAGAGTTCTAATTAGAAAAGAATGTCGAATTTTATTGAATGCTTTTTCTGCATCTATTGAGAGGATCATATGGTCTTTGTTTTTGCTTCTGTTGATATGGTGGATTACGTTTATGGACTTGCATGTGTTAAACCAGTCTTGCATCCCTGGGATGAAACCTACTTGATCACGATGTATGACTTCTTCGTTTTGTATGGAACCAGAAAAAGACCCGTAGAGCTAAGGCAATTCTTAGTAATAAAAACAAAGCCAGGGCATTAGCCCGCCAGACTTTAGGCTGTGCTACAAGGACATAGTGATCAACACAGCAGGGTATTGGCACAAAAAAATAGAGTCATAGACATCTGGAATCTAATAGAAAACTATGAGAGGAAACTAAAATCTTACAGCCACCTGATCTTTGATAAACCAAACAAGAACATTCACTGGGGGAAAGAATCCCTATTCAATAAATGGTGCTGGGAGAACTGGATAACCACATGTAAAAGACTGAAACTGGACCCTCACTTTTCTCCACTCACTAAAATTGATTCAAGATGGATAAAAGATCTAAATCTAAGGCATGAAACAATAAAAATCCTCAAAGAAAGTGTGGGGAAAACACTTGAAGATATCAGCATCAGGAAAGATTTTATGAAGAAGACTTCCATGGCAATTGCAACAAAAAATGGGACTTAATTAAACCGAAAATCTTCTGTACAGCCAAGGAGACAACAACCAAAGCAAATCGACAGCCATCAGAATGCAAAACGATATTTTCATATTATGAATCGGACAAAAAGCTTGATAACTAGAATCTACAAAGAACGCAAATTAAGCAACAACAATAAAGTCAACAATCCCCTACATCACTGGGCAAGTGAGATGAATAGAACCTTCTCTAAAGAAGACAAACGAATGGCTAACAAGGATATGAAAAAATGCTCATGGTCCCTAATTATCAGAGAAATGCATATCAAAACCACCCTGAGATATCACCTAACCCCAGTGAGAATGGCCCACATCACGGAGACTCAAAGCTGCAGATGCTGGCATGCTGTGGAGAGAAGGGAACACTTTTACACTCCTGGTGGGACTGCAAACTAATACAACCCTTTTGGAGGGAAGTATGGAGAATCCTCAGAGTATCTCAAACTAGACCTCCCATTTGATTCTACAATCCCATTACTGGGCACCTACCCAGAAGAAAAAATAATCATTTTATCATAAGGACATTTGCACTAGACTGTTTATTGCAGCTCAATTTGCAATTGTCAAATTGTGGAAACAGCCTAAATGCCCACCAACCTAGGAATAGATTAACAAGCTATGGTATATGTATACCATGGAAAACTATATAGCCACTAAAAGGATGGTGACTTTACATCTTTTGTATTAATTTGGATGGAGTTGAATTGAAATTACATTCTTCTTAGGAAAGCATCACAAGAATGGAGAAGCAGGAATCCAATGTACTCAATTCTGATACGAAGACAATTGATGCTAGTACATGGTGGGGGGAGGGGGAATGGGGAAGGGGCGGTGTGGGGCCACGGTGTGTGACACACCTCTTGGGGGTGGGACACTATTAATAGAGGGACTTCACCCAACAAACGCAGCAGTATAACCTGGTTCATTGCACCCTCAATGATTCCCAAAAAATAAAAATAAAAAAAGAAAGAAAAGCAAATTACCATGGAGATTACATTTAACATCCTAAAGTTTTAACACTGTAATTTGGCTTTATATCAGCTTAAAACAACACGCAAAAGCTCTTCTTCTTTACATCTCTGTACCTATTCTTTTCAGTTGTGGATGTCACAAAATTGCAACTTTATACATTGTGTATCCAAAAACATCAACTATTATTTTTTAAATTATGATACATAGAAAACAAAGTGTGGAGTTACAAACTGTCATTACCATAATAGTAACTTTTATGATTGCCCATGCATTTACTTTTATTGAGATCCTCATCTCTTCCTACAGCTTCAAGTTACTATCTAGGGTCCTTTCATTTTACCCTGCAGGTTTCTCTTTAGCATTTCTTACAGGGCAGGTCCAGGAGCCAGGTGGTCATTAACTCCCTCAACTTTTGTTTATCTGGAAAAATCTCAATGTCTCCCTCACTTCTGGAGGATGATCTTGCTGAATATAGAATTCTTGATTGACAGGATTGTGTGGTTTTTTTCTTCTAGCACATTGAGTATATCAGCCCACTGTGTTTTATCTTCCAATGTTCCTGATGAGAAATCTGCTGATAATCTTAATAAGGATTCCTGGTGTATGCTGGGTTACTCTTCTCTTGCTGCTTCCAAGAGTCTTGCTTTGGCTTTGGCTTTAGCAACTTTGATTATAACATGTCTTAGAGGTGTGGGCCTCTTTGATTTTGTCTTACTTAGTTTGTTGAAATTTGGGGATGTTTATTTATGTCTTTTCATAAAATGTGAGAAGTTTTCAGCTATTATTTCTTCAAAGAATTCTCTGCTCCTTTCTCTTTCTCTTCTCCTTCTGGGTCTCCTAGAATGTATACACACTGGTTCACTTGATGGCATCCCCACAGGTCCCTTAGGTTCTCTGTTTTCTTCTTTTTTCTTTCTGTTACTAGATTCAATAATTTCTATTGTCCTATCTTCAAGTTCACTGAGCTCTTTCCTCTGCCTGCTCAAATACACCTTTAAATTTCTCCAGTGATTTTTTCATTTCAGTTACCATATTTTTCAGCTACAGGATTTCTTTTTGGTTTCTTTATAGGTTTTCTCCCTCTTCATTGACATTTCCTCTCTGCTCATGCATTTTTATTTTATTTTTTTAACTCTATGTCTTCCTTCAGTGTTTTGACCATCTTTAAGATGGTTGTTTTGAAGTCTTTGTCTAGTAGATCTGCCATCTGATCTTTTTCAGGGGCAGTTTCTGTTGGTTTATTTTTTTTCTTTTGAATAAGCCATCTTTCTTGTTTCTTTGTATGCCCTTTGATTTTTTTTGTTAAAAGTGGGACATTTGACTCTAGTGATCTATAACTCTACCAATTGGATTTTCTTCCTTCCCCAGGGTCTGCTGTGGGGTTTGTTGTTGTCATTCTGAGACTTTCTGATTGTTATAAGATGAGTCTGTGCCAGGGATCAGCCTGAGCTGTTAACTTAAGGTCTTGTCAGGACTTTTCCAACTCTACACCTTTCCTTGGGCATTTCATGGTCACTTTCTAATTTCCGCTGTACATGAAGTTGCTTTTGAATGTCCTTGTTCTTAAATATCTGGCTCTCAAAGGGGAAAAAGGGGGAGGAGCTTGCAATGGTGGAAGGAGGTACGAAAACAGGGGCTTCTTTGTCTGCGCCTTTGTGATCAGAAGCCACATTCCAATCAGAGCACAGACACAACAGCTAGGGGACGGAGTCTTTACTGGCACCCAGTTCCCACCAGCCACTCCAGGAACATGTGCAGCCTCCTGCCACAGGACTGAGAGGAGTGAGCAGTCCCACTGAGATAAGAGCTGAAATTAGCCTATCAAGGGCTTCTGATCCGAGGCACCCCTTGATGTCATGAGCCTTCACTAGACTTCAGAGTTCCAGACCAGTTATGTCAGACAGATCCTACCAGTGCAGTTGTCGTCAGGTGGTGGCCAAATTCCTGGTCCACTGTCATCCCTGAAAGCCTCCCTGTCCATGCACTCTTCATCCCACACTCTGACGTTTTCACTTCTGTAAGTTTGATAACTTACAGAAGTGAAACATGTCTTCCATATTTCTACTGAACTTTCTTAACCTAAGGAATGCAGTTAAACCTGTCTTGCCCTTGCGCACTGACCGAAGTCAACCCTATGTGTGGGTGTCTCGCTCTGCATGTGGCAGGGCTGGCCTCTAGTCAGAGGACAGCTCAGCCCAAGCTGTCAAGCATGGAGAGAATCCCAAGTGTGAGCTCCATCCGAGGGACTCCACAAGCCCAAGGGAGACAAGGGCAACCTAATGTCACAGCTGCTCCCCATGGGTCATCTGGCAGTCAGCAAGAAGCTGTAAATGGAATGGTGTGAGTGGATGCTTGTGCTCCATCAGAGCTGGGGGCCCTGCAGCATCTGGGCTCTGCAGAGACCCCACTGGGTACACAGGACCATCCAGGATGGTCCATAGGGAAAGGCCACTTTCCTGAGCACAGGGCCCTGCCCCAGACACATAGAGGATGCCGGCACATCAGGGGGGTGTGCAGGGCTTCCACAGGGCAACATGAGTTTGCTGAGGCTAAAGAATTGTTTCATCTGTAAAACTCTCTGCTGCGGATCAGTGTTATGAAGTAATTGCTGCAGGACATAGTGTCCACGTGGTCTAATCGGGATCTGATCAAGGCCTTTCTATATTGCTGAGGCAGATGAGGCCTCAGTGGTGTGTCTGAGTTGCTGAAGGGGACAGGCCTGGTGTGTTCGTGTTGATTGCTCCATAGGTCAGTACCAGCGTTGGGAGGAGAGTGCATGTGGGCTTTCTGCCAACTCCCTTTCCTTCACTGCCAGGCACTTCCACCTAATTTCTGTTACTAGGTTTAGCTGTGTTAACTAGAAGCGAGGAATGAAGATAGAGAATACCCAATCCCATTTTCTACTTTCAGAGACAAGTATTAAAATTTGCAGTAGACTCAAAGGAAAAGAAAGAATTTGGTGATGACGAGTTAGCTGGGAGATGACTCTGGGATTCATCATGAAATCTTCCGTGTCTGTCACTGTGCACAGGTGTGGATGCTGAACGTTGTCTGGAGAAATGGTGTGTACCCTCAACACTAAGCATCTGTTACCCAAAGAATCAGGAAAGCTTTTACTTGGGTTTCTCTAAAATGTGGTTTCCCCTCTAATATCAGAATTTAATACTTTATTTGGCTTCAAGATTCAGGCTTTGTTTCAGGTATCTACTGTTGCATAATGCATTGAACCTGAGAGCCTGAAACAGTGTGAGTCCCCTGAGTCTGTGGGCTGACGAGGCTCAGCTGGGAGGTTATTCTGCTCTATGCTGTGTTAATTGGGGTCACTCATTACCTGACGTCCAGGCCAGGCTGGGAAGTCCAAGAAAGCCTCACTCTCATGTCTGAACCTTAGTGCTTCTCCCTGTGAGCTTGGCACATGGCCAACTTGGGCTTTCTCATAGGATGGGGGTGTCAGTGTAGAGGAACTTTCCATGTGGGTGCTGGCTTCCAAAGGAGGGAAGCTGAGTCCACTGTCTTTTAAAGGCCTGTGCTTGGAAGTTCTAGAACACCATTTGCAAAGCATTCTCTTGACCAGAGCACGTCCCAGATTCACCTGGGATTGAAGACCCACTGGACTCTTCTCTCAGTGAGTTGGAGGGGAAGCACGCAGGAGGGGAAGCCTTGCCGCCTCCTGAGTTTTGTAATTTTATTGTTAACACATTGTTTTAATCATATCAGGCCTATGTGTATTGTTATTTATCACCCTCTTTATAACTCATTTTTCTTTTTACTCCATCTCCCAGCTGACTTGTTGGGAAAGGGGAAGCAGCCTAGGGCAGCACAAGCTCTCAAGGTGAGCACCATGAGGGCGCTTCACCCTGTGCAGGGGGGAGCCTTTCACCCCATCCTGGCGTGAGGTTCTGAGAGCTGGGGCAGTCTCTGCTTTGGGTCTCAAACCTCTAGGAGCCAATGACTACAGGACTCTTGTTATTGGTCTGTTCCTAGAACATAGCAGGTCTCCTTTCTCACCCCAAGGCCCTCAATAGACATGTCAGTGGCCTTCTCCCTGCCCCATCAGGAGCTCTGCCAACATACATAGGCCCCAGGTCCCCCAGGACACGCGTGGGAAGAGGAGAGATTAAAGTCACCCCACCTTGAACTTAGACTTCTGGGTGTGGGCCCCCCTTGGAGACACACGTTTCTGGCAAGTCCTGAGAAGCTCGTACCACTCACCACTGGGCTCTGGGATGGCGCCTGCTTGGGCCTCAGGAAGGGAGCAGCTGGTGCAGTCTCCTTGAGAAGCTTCTGCGCAGCTTGAGCGTTTTAAGAAGCTTATTCTGCAGACAAGAATTATGCACATTCCCTTTTTCACTAAAGCCCAGACACATAGTTTATGTCTAAAATGGGAAAATGGTGGGCCAGACATTTCTGTACTTGGACTCGTTTTCCTGTGGGGCCTGGGGAAGGGTATTACAAAGAGAGAGCTGGGCCCCAGCAGGACATGCACCCCCCAAGAGTTGTTGCCTCCTAAATCCCTGACCGGTTGTCATCACCCTTCCTATTTTCCTCATGTTTTTCTTATTTAACATTGTCTTTTGGGGGGAGACAAAGTTATAGAATGTTACCTAATGTCTGAGACTGGTTCAGGCTCTAACACATCATCATCGTCCTCTAACGAGCCATGGGTGAGTGTCCTAGCACAGGCCACTGTAATGTCAGCAGCACGGGAGCTCCCAGACTCTGCTTTATAGGGTGTAGCCTTGCCACCCCATTTCCACAGTTTATGACTAAGTTCTATGTCATGGTAGTTTTTTCCAGCCTTAGTACAAATAAAAATGAAGCTTTGTCCCTGGGTTTTTAGGAGCAGGGAGTGTGTGGGACTCACCCCAGCTCTATGGTCCTTAGGGCACAGCAGGGCCCTGTGCCTGGAGGGATCCATGCACGGGGCAGACCCCAGCAGACACAGGCGGCTGTCAGCTCAGGATGGACCTCAGTGCTCCTCCAGGAGCTCACACCCCTCTCTGGAAGTGGAAACTTGCTTGCAACAGCACCATGCTTATACTTGTTGGAGTCTTTATTCTCATTTTACTGATGCAGTGAAGCACCACGAGGACTGCTGGGCTCAGGGCCTCACCTTGGCTGCTGCAACCATCTATACATGTCTTACTTGGTTGTGGCACTTCATTTGTGAGCTGAAAGTTTGAAATAGAATTGATTTCTAGTAGACATTCCCAACTTACTAAATTGGGGCCGCTGTTCAGAAGCCTCATGCACCCCCATGGCCTCCAAGTCCCCACAGGTGTGGTGGCCCTTCCCCCCCATTCTCCAGCTGCCCCCTCACCAGGCCGTCTGTTCAGGGCCCAGAAGCTGTGTTATGGTTGCCAATAGCACCACAAGGTGGGGTGTCACCTTGAGTCCTCAGGATTGTGTCTCCCTCCCACACATGTCACCTCCAGTCAGGAACGCAAACTTCCCATGTGATGGGGAAACACTACCTTACCCAGCCATGGGGAACGAGACGCTGTGATTCCTGGACCCTCCCCCAACCAAAGAAACAGGCAGCTAAACTTGAGAAAAGCAAAAAAAATGACAGCACTCATGTTGGGGGGCCGCCAAGAGGACGCCCCTTGGCCAGCGGGCAGGAGAATATGCAGGGGGCACAGGGCCTCGGGCCTGCCCATCCTTGACGTTGTCCACTGCTGGCCAGTTTGTTCATTTCTGTTGGACAGAACTTGAAGGAGGTTGAGCCCACCTTCCCCACCTCCTTCAGAGCATCGCCCCCTGCAGCCTAATTCAATAAAGATCTTGGCTCCTCCCCACTCAGCCCTCTGTTGATTTTTCTTACTTTCATACCCATCTGCAAGTAGCCAGGGCACCTAAGGCTGGGGTGGCCCTCATGGGGTGGTGGGGCTTTCCACATTCCTGAAGACCAGGCGAGACATCCCCAGGGCCAAATCCCAAAGGAATGGCTCTCAGCAGAAGCCTTGGCAGAAGCTCCTCTCTGCTGCAGACACTCTCCTTTCTTGTCCGCATTTATTTGGGGTCTCCTGGTGTCATCTGAGCAGTCGAACCCATAGGACAGACAGGACCTCCACTGGCTTTTTCCAAAAGGGCTCAGAAGAACGTGGCTGTTTCGCCAGCGAGTGCTAAGTCCTTTGCTTCTCTCATCAGCCAGGGACAGGAGCTCGGAAGGGCTCAGGAGCCTAGGACAGCGTGGGGCATCAGGGGACAGCAAGCAGTCACTCCCAGGCCAGGTGTCTCAGGTGTTCTGCTGGAGAGGCGTCTGTACTGCAGGGGTTCTGGGGGACAGCATGTGGCCAGCTGGGTCTCCCAGGTGTTCCCACTGGAGACGTGACTGCGCCATAGTGGGAACTTCGCATGAGGCAAGGCCCCTCCCTGTGTCCTACCAGGCTGCTGAGTGGGACTCGGGAGCTGCCTGCTTCACCCTGGACCACAGCCCTGCCTGTCTGCACGTCCTGCTCACCTCCAGGCTGCAAGTGAATGGCCCTTGCCTCCTGGTGCTCTGCCTCAGGGACCAGCCTTTGGGAAGCTTCCCCTGGAAAGGGCAAAAGGGCCCTGGTCCATAGAGGCTGCTTCTCAGAGCCCCGTGTGCTGTGTGACTGCAGGACAGGCAGGGAGCGGATGGGGCATCCTGCTGAGCCCAGCCCAGCTGTGGTCTCTGGGGCTCAGCGCAGGGCCCCTGCAGCCAACAGAACAGCGTGTCCCCAGGTTGCTTCGTGGTGTGTCTCCCCAATTCCACTTTTGCCTTTAGTTGGTAAAGGTTTTAAAACAAAGACAGCAAACTTGCTTTTTGCTCTTCTTGGACCTGCAGGGCCAGGCCCGGGCGGCCAGTGGGTGGGGCCGGGTGGGGCGTGAGGCCTGGCCACTCTGAAGCCTGCCTTGTGGTCAGCCCTGCTCACGGGGCCTCCTCTTCCACAGACCCAGCCGGTGCCCAACCCCGCAGCCTATTACCTGCACAGGTCGCCCTGGTGGCTGCACCGCTTTGAAACGCTGAGCAACCACTTCCTGGAGCTCGTGGTGCCCTTCTTCGTCTTCCTGGGCCGTCGTATGTGCATCCTGCATGGGGCACTGCAAATCCTGTTCCAGGTGAGTGGGGCCCTTGAGACCTGTCCACCCCACCATGGCGGGGAGGCCCTGGGGAGTCACCGGCCCTGCCAGGGAGAACCCTGGGGAGTCACAGGCCCCTCCAGGTGGCACGAACAGGTATCACAAGTCCACTTGGGTGGTATGGTCAGATGTCACAGGTGCCTCCAGAAGTATCCTGGGTGTGACTGGTCCCTGCCAGGGGCACCTATGTGTCAAAGACCCCTCTCAAGTGCATCCTGGGGTGTCATAACCTCCCCCGGGGGAGCAGCCTCACCAGCCCCAGCCTCCTGGGGCCCACTGCAGCCCACCTGGGCTGGATGCTTAGAGTCTCCTTCCCGGCAGTTCCTGGCCCCTCCCAAGACAGTTCATCTATGGCAGTGCCCGGCAGCAGCCAGGTCTGAGGGCTTAGCAGGTAGGAAGTGTCAGGCATGCCTACCAGGGACACTCCCCGTGGTGTCCCATCCTGATGGTTCTCAAGTCCCAGGAGTTCCCTTCCACATGTCTGATGGGCCTACTGCTCCGGCAAATGGCTCTGGGGCTCCAGGCCCTCTGTGCTATGCACGGCTCCTGCCATCCTGCCCCACAGCCCCCACGTCAAGCAGCACCTCCTGGGGCAGGGGCACTACCACGCATTCTCCACGGGGTCTCGGCCAGTCTCAGGTCTTTGCTTTTCCCTATAGATGTTGTCATCCAGTCATCATGGATGAAAGGATTTTTAAATTTTTTGACTTATTTCTGTTTTCATGGAGGCATAACTCACACCCCATGGACTGCACAGATTTCAGCTGTGCATTCCACATGCTGGGCTGGCTGTACCCACTCGGCACCCCAATGTCCCAGGAGTGGAGGTTGGAGCGTGTTGCCAGTGTATGCTGAGTGCACCCTGCTGACTGGGCCCACTGTGTGAGCGTCCCACAGTAGGGTTTGTCCATTCTAACGTCCTTGGACAGTGGGGTTGTTTCCAGTGCTTTTGGCCGTGAGCCTGCCGTGAGCATTCATGCTCTGTTCCTTCCACCTGGGCTGGTGTTTTCGAGGGTGTCGCTGTGTCTGGGTATATGGCTAACACTGTCTTTAGCTGACATCCATAGTTCACATGAGGCTTCCCTCTTGGAGTTGCACATTGTCTGGGTTTGGACACCCATGTGTCCTCTGCTGGGGTATCACTCAGAACTGTTTCGCTGTCCTGAAACTTCCACGTGCTCCACCTATCAATTCCCCTCCCGAGCCCCCAGCAGTCACGGATCTTCCAGTCTCCACAGCTCTGCTTTTTCCAGAATGTCATAGAGGGATGATGTAGAGTGTGTGGCCTTTGCAGATGCTTCCCATGTAGCAATTTGAGTTTCCTCTGTGCCCTCTCATGGCTCCATCACTCATCTTTCCAGCCCCGACTGATCCCCTACTTTCTGGATACATCCAAGGAAGGGCCACAGAGCCACGGCCCCCACATAGGACGCTGTCAAGGATGTGCAGAGACACAAGAGCACGGCAGTTCAGGTGGCATATCCCGTCTCCTGGTTTCTAATCTGGGCAGGGCCTTGGGCTCGAAGGTCTCCTTCTCTCAGGGCTTCTGACACAGGCCCCCCCCCCCAAGGCCAGGGTAGCTTCTCACCAGACCAGCCCCACACAGGCGGGCGGCCCCTGGTCCCATGGTGCGGGATCCCTGCTGGTGGGGGGAGGCTGCAGGCAGGGGCTCGAGCCTCCCTAGGACCATCCACCAGCCTGGGCTTCAAACGTGGCTCTCAGCCCAGGCCCCCACCTGCTCCTCCCAGTAGAGAGTGTAGAGCTGCCACACCAGGGGCACGTGGACATGCAGCCTCAGGAGGAATGTGTCTCTTTGGGCATGGTGGCCACCGTGGCTGGGGCATTAATTAGCCCAGCCCTGGGGCCACCCCTAGGGCCATAATCCTGACTGGCCTAGCCTCAGTGGCCCTCAGTCTGCAATGGCCAGTTCTGCCTGCTGCTTCTCCAAATAAACCTAACTGGTTTCAATAAGCTCCGCCAAAAAGCAAATCCTCATGTTACTTAAAAAAAGTAATGATAGTTTGAGTCACTGGTGCAGCTGGAAAGGGTTCAGCCCCCTGAACACAGAACGGGGGTGTGTGTGCACTTTGACCTCTGAGACAGAGGCTTCGAAACGACCTCACTCATTCAGAAAACACTTGACAGGGATTGTGATGGTGAGGCAGGTAAGGACGAGGGTTTGACCAGCCACCTCTGTGGCCTCCCTTTACACAGAGAGGACCTTCCCAGGCACAATGGGCCTGGGCCTCGACATCAGCGCCAGGTGTCAGCCCAGTCCTGAGGTCTGCGCCCTGGTGGGCTTCCCGTCAGATGTCCTGGACAGTGGTGACCCAGTCAGCACAGACTGGGGAGGCGACAGAGCTAGGCCTTGAGGGGGCTCATCGCCCTGAGCTCTGGGTGTCCCCAGGAGGCCGGGCCCAGGCACCAACTTTCCCTCCAGGCCTGGAGAGGTGGGGTCTGTGTCCTCTCTAGCCACGTGCTGGGTCCAGGGCCTCGGCTCTGCTCTGGCTTGACACCCCCTCCCAAGGAAGCTGTGCTACATCTGCACCTGCCGGTGGGCGGAGGAAAACCTGGGACTCACAGACTGGGTCCGCTCAGGCACACGGGGCAGTTGGCCTTCGGAGGACAGCGTACCATGGGGTTGAGAGTGACCGTGTGTGCCGCCAGACCCCCTTCTCCTCTCTGCCCGTCTGTGACCCCAGAGGTGTCTCTGAGGGGCCCTTTCTATTCCGTCTGCTGCTTCCTTTGGGAGGGCTGGGATGTGAGCATGCGCATCTCCATCCACATCTGTTTACACAGATGCTCTGGAGGGTTCCCAGGGCCCACCCACCACCTGCTTGGAGGGGTGCACTTGAGAAGAGACAGGACCCCTAGACCTCCCCCAGCCTGGCATCCTGCTCTGAGGGCTCCCTGGGAACCAGAATTTCTGCAGCCCACCGGGGCCACCTGCCCCAGCCGGGGACAGGGAGGAGGGGCTTGGCCTGCAGACTTGGCCGAGAGGCCGTCAGGGATGGGAGAGACAGTGTTTGGGGGCACTGGGCCTGGCCCCTTTCCTCCTGGTGGCTCAGCCTGCCCTTCCAGGGCCCTGAGGCTCTGTCACCAGAGCTGGGCTTGGAGCATAACACATGTAACGTGGATGTCTCCTCCTTGGGGTGCAGCTTGGTTGGGGTGCCCCCTCCTCTGCACCCTCCTGGCGTAGGGCACTGGCCTGTCCTTGTGGACTTTCTTAATCTGGGTGTTTCACGTGCAGTGTCGCATTTGGTGGCTTCACGTCAGGGCCCTCTGTGAAAGCGTCTAGACTCACAGAAGGCGGGACACTCTCATGATGGGGACATGGCCCTGCCAGGTGTATTCTGGAGCCTCTGACCATCCCACCTGCTCTGCTTCTCGACTCTCTGTGAGCTGATTAAGGTCCTGGGCGCATGCCTACTATCAAGTTCACCTGATCCCAAGTGTGCCCTCTGTGGAGAGCCCTGCCGGCACGTGTCCTTGCTGGTCAATGGGAGAACAGCAGGCACTGTCCAGATGTTTGTCCTCTTTCTTCTTAGGGTCAGGTTGCTGGCCCTGGAATCCTGCTGTGGGCCTCCTGGGCCCAGTTCCACCCCACAAGTCCATCTTCCTGTGCTGCCCCCCGGGTCTCTGCAGGCCTCGCCTCTGCTCCCAGCTCCACAGGGCTGAGTCATCTGCAGCCTGTGGAATGCACTCAGGCTTGCTCACGATACTGCTGGCCAGCGGTGAGCACAGATGGGCCCTGTGATGAGACTCACTTCCCACTGAGGATGTGGCCTCAGTGACACAGAAGAGGAACAGGAAAGACAGGACCCCCTCTGGTACTTGGGCCTCACACTCTGCACTGAATCCCAAGCCTCTTTTTAAGAAAACAGCCAATGCTGGGCACAGAGGCTCACGCCTGTAATTCTAACACTCTGGGAGGCCGAGGTGGACGGATCCCTTGAGCTCAGGAGTTGGAGACCAGCCTGAGCAAGAACGAGATCCCATCTCAAAAATAGCCGGGTCCCTGGGTCTGGTGGCTCATGCCTATAATCTCAGCGCTTTGGGAGGCCAAGGCAGGTGCATTGCCTGAGCTCAGGAGTTTAAGACCAGCCTAAGCAAGAGGGAGACCCCATCTCTAAAAATAGCTGAGCATTGTGGAGGGTGTCTATAGTCCCAGCTACTTGGCAGGCTGATTCAAGAGGATAGCTTGAGAGTTTGAGGTTGCTGTGAGCTGTGACACCAGGGCACTCTACCAAAGGCAAAAAAGTGAGACAGACAAAAAAAAAAAAAAAAAAAATATATATATATATATATATATATATATATGCTGGTTATCTGTTGGTCTTTGTGTTATGATTACTTATAAAAATCTTTGACATGTTATTTTTCTGTAATGAGCATTATTGATTTAAACAATAAGAAAATCCAATAAGTAATTTTTTTTTTTTGAGACAGAGTCTCCTTTTTGTCTCCCTGGGTAGAGTGCTATGGCATCACAGCTCACAGCAACCTCCAACTCTTGGGCTTAAGCGATTCTCTTGCCTCAGCCTCCCAAGTAGCTGGGACTACAGGCGCCCACCACAATGTCCAGCTATTTTTTTGTTGCAGTTATCACTGCTGTTTTAGCTGGCCGGAGCTGGGTTCAAACCCTCCACCCTGGGTATATGTGAGGCTGGCGCCCTACCAACTGAGCCAGAGGTACCGCCCAATAAGTAATTTTTAATTAGGGAAAAAAAAAATATATATATATATATATACATATAATATAGCCAGGTGTTGTGGTAGGTGCCTATAGTGCCAGTTACTCAGGAGGCTGAGGCAAGAGGATCAGTTAAGCCCAAGAGTTTGGGGTTGCTATAAGCCATGACTCTACAGCACCCTACCAAGGGTGACAAGGTGAGAATGTGTCTCAAAATAAAAATAAAAAGGGCTCGGCGCCCATGAATCAAGCAGCTAAGGCACCAGCCACATACACCTGAGCTGGTGGGTTCGAATCCAGCCCGGGCCGGCCAAACAACAATGACGGCTGCAACCAAAAAAGCCAGGCATTGGAGCGGGTGCCTATAGTCCCACCTACTTGGGAGGTGGAGGCAGGAGAATTGCTTGAGCCCGGGAGTGGAGGTTGCTGTGAGCAACATGACCTGCACTGCTGCCTGGACCCAAGTGGACCTGAGCTACACAGGAAGCAATGGTCACACCAGATCCCAACCTCCCAGAGCCTCCAGGCTCCCGGCCACCAGGACGCCACCCAGATGTAGGGTTGGCCTGTGCCACTACTGCTGATGCCACCGCCCTTGACATCTTGGTGGACAGCTCTGTCACTACATCACCAGCATCCTTTTGGCAAGACCATGATAATCATCTTTGCCACCTGTGGGACCACAGCCTGTGAGACTGGTGCCACCTGGCAGGCAGTGAGGACATGAGGCCACTGGGCCTGGGACTCAAAGGCACCCTGCTCTGAGATAATGGTGCCAAATGAACAGATGCCAGCAGGGACCCAGGAAGGAGGCCAAGGTGGAGCTGAGTATGGCCTGGACCTGGGTTTCTCCAAGCGCCAGGCAGGGCCTGGCTGCCGTATGAAGAGTCCTGGACCGTAGGCCCTTCCCTAGTGCTGACACATGGGGGGCTAATTCTCTCTTTTAAAGCCTTAGAGAAACCTGCCCCCAAGGAAGCACAGGTCCCTGAGCTAGTTATGCCACAGCTGCTGCCCATCAGGCCCCAGGCCCAGCTAGGAACAGCCTCTTCCCACCACCAGTGGGCAGCAGGGGCCCTGGTGGGTCTTCTGGGCACGGCCGCCACACCCTTGTTCACTGCCAGTAGGCAGAATTATGGACCCTGCAGGAGGGTTGGGTGACAGCCAGCATGAAGACAGGGCCCAAATCAAACCTGAGGGCAATTCTCTTGGAACCTTGGCAGCAGCCATGGGGGGTCGGGCTCAAGCACTGGGGAGAGGCCCCCACATCAGAACCACGTCCTTCGGGCATACACTCAGGTGGGAGCTGGACTGGGTGGTTGTGTCATGGGCTTCTCCAGGCGGCTCCTGCTGCCCCTGAGATCACAGACAGGTCCAGCCAGCCAGACTCTCTTCTTTGATACCACATTTGTTCACAAGCCAATCACACCTGGGCCTGGGAGGCAGGTGCGCACCCGCCCCTCCTCTCCCCTGCCGTCTGCCCCGCAAGGGGCTCTTTGATGGAGTCTTTCGTTCAGTTTTTCAAACGAGAGTCTCAGGTGCCGAAGAGCTCAGCACAGCTCCTGCACAAGGATGACACGCCAATGAGAGTCTTCTGGATATCCTTTCCTTTATTTTCCTTTCCTTTTTTTCTTTTCTCTTTCTCGTCTTTTCTTTACATTTTTTCAGTCTAAAAGCTTCACACTATATTAACTTTGACTGTATTATTAGGAATGAGAAATCTGCCAGAATGTGATGGGCAGGGGTCCGGTTTCAGCGATCCGTCCTGGAATTTGACCTGCAGGCTTAGGGCTCTTTTCACTTGGGGAAATTTAACTCTATTTTTGACATCGGTCTTTTCCCTGGAAGCCCCTCCCAAGGCCATCTGTTCTGCTGAGTCTACTTCCCTTCCCTCGTGCTTATACCGCCTTCCTCATAAACGCCCTCCTGTCTCCACCCCATGCTGGAGAGTCTCCCAAGCTGGTCTTCCAAAGCACGAGCTCACATTCCATCAGACTCCATCCTGCTTCTTGCTGGTGACTGCCCTGTGCGGCTGAGGGTGCAGAGGAGTCAGCATCACTCACTCCTGGGGCCCCCTCCACCAGTGGCGTCTTGCTCTAGGCGTTTCCAAGGAGGAAATGAATGCCCTGCAGAGGAGACCGTGCCACTTGAAAAAAGCAGGCTTGAGAGGCTGGAGCCCCAGCAGCCATAGTAGAGGTGGCCTCATGAGCCTACAGACTCGTCACCAGGCAGTGGTGGGTGCCAGATATCACCCCTGGCAGCTGCAGGAGACACAGCCTCCACAGGCCAGGCAGCTCTAGGTCCCCGAGTCCCTGTGGTAGACAGTAGCCCCTGTGGTGTCAGCATCCTTACAACACCTCAGAAGCCACCGCCTCCACAGGCACATGGTGACTGATCAGGTAGGGTGGCTCCCCACGTGCCCAAGCCCTGTCAAGCTGCCCCGCGAGGTACTCATGGGGCCCTGGCAGGGTGGGAGAGCATCTTAGCTGGGCCAGAGAGCTTCTGGAATGCTCCGAAGTGCCAGAGTCTGTCAGCCATAGGCAGGAGCTCACTGTGCTCCTCCACACAGGGAGGTTTGGATCTGCAGCCTGTGAGTAGAGGAAGCCACAGCCTAGCTGACCACCAGGAAGCATGAGAAAGGCCAGAGCTGAAGGCAGAAGGCAGGTCACACAGGGCCATCTTCTCTGCAGCACCAGCGGGTCCAGCTCGAGGTCAGATTTCAGCACAGCCCTGCGCCCTCCCTAGGAATGAGGGGGCTCCGGGCTCTGAGTGTCCACCGCACAGGTGCCCATCTGGCTCTGCCCAGGACCATCGGTCAGTGACTCTCAGATTGGCCCAGGACAGCCCTTGCCAGAGTGACTTGAGGCCCGGGGATTGGACGCTCTGAGGGGAGCAGGTGGGAGAGGCTGGCAGGAGCAGGATGGGGCTGGGCTGGTTTTGGCACAGGGGTTTGGTCACATTATAGACAGTAGACAGTAAGAAATAATTATTTTTGGGCTCAGTACCAGGAAAACTAGTTTTCCAAATTAATCCAGGGAGAGCCATGAATCCACATTTCACAAAATGTTGTTACGATCCATAAAGCTGACACAGTTGGCTCCCAGCCCCTCCCCCTCCAACCCCTCATTAGACAACAGCATCTATTACTTTAAATTCCTCCCCAGTTACTAGGACAGGACTAGGCTGTAACTGAAACACAGAAACAAAGGGAGCAGGGGTGGGAGTGTATCCACCCCCCAACCCTGCCCGTGGCAGGACCACAATGTGCTTTGCTTGGCCACAAGGAAACACTGAATACAGTTGCTTCCCACTGACATGGGCTCAGCTGCACCACTCTTTCGGCCAACAAGTGGTGACCAAAGCCCTCCAAGAAGGACATACCTCGGCATGGCCAGCCTAGGCCCCACCAGCACCTACAGACCCCGGTGGGGATGGGCACCCCTCAGTCAGATGGTTCTCACTTTAACTCTTCTCCTGACTGCTCACACATAGCCTTAAGCCCTACCTCACACCATACGTAAAAGACTAATGTGGGTCAGACCCTAAGCATGGCAGCCAGACTTGTAAACTGCCTATAAGAATGTCTTTATAACCTTGGAGATGGGACACAAAAAGGACTAAATGTAAAACTTAAAAACTGATAGATTGGATTTCATGAAAATTTAAACCTAAACTTCTTCTGAAGACACCATAAAAAACCTGAAATGGCAGCAAGCAGCCACGAAGGCCTCTCACAGCTCAGCAGAGACAACCCAGCCACCTACAGAGAAAGAGTTAGACACCATAGAAGAGGATGTGTGAGGTCCTGTAATCCTCGGGAAGCCCTCAGCCGGTGGGGAAATGCCACCTAAACCCCATGAGCTGCTGATGTGCCAATGATGACCATACCCAGTGCCAGAACCACATGGCAGCCGGACCTGCTCTGCTGGTGGGAAGGTGGATGGCACCCCTGCCCAGAAAACTGTCTCTGCTGTTGCACGCCTGCCACACAGCCCAACCAAGCCAATGTGTGAGTGGACTTTCCTGGAGACTTCACTGGCGACAGTGAGAAGCCGAACACAGCCATGACCATCCTCCCAGTGGGGCTGTGCTGAAGTCTGTCCCGCCCTGAGAACCTGCCCCACTAGAGGGGGTGGCGGCCTCTCAGCTGCCAGGGTTGATCGGCCAAGTGAGGAAGCCCAGCCCAGAACTCTAGAAGTTCTAGTCAGGAATCAGCTCTGAGGCTGGGGGTCAATTACACACAGGTTCCAGGGAACTCCCTGGGGATGAAAATGTTCTGTAGTTTATGGTGACTTGTGCAGGCACAAAGGTGTCAAGACCATTGAACTGTGCACTTAAAATGAGTGCATTTTGTTGTTTGTATCAGTAAAGCTGATTTTAAAAACTCCCCATTCATCTCTCTATCTGGCTCCTCTGTTAGGGCTCAGGGGAACCTGTGTGGTCACTGTGCCTCCTGTGATCCTGGACCCCAATCACACGTCTGCAGCCTCAGCTCTCACCACAATGGCCACAGTACAAATCTCTGGGGGCTTTCCAGGACAAATAAGACGCCATCTGAGGGCAGAGCCCAATCCAGCAGGATTGGGGTCCCAGGCTCGGCACTCCTCGGCCTGGTCGTGCCCACCCTAGCTGGCCTGCCCCCCCCCAGCCAGCCTCCCAATACACAACACCGCAACATGACCCCCAGCCACAGCTCAGGGCCTGCTATCCCCCAGGTGGTCCTCATCATCAGCGGGAATCTGAGCTTCCTGAACTGGCTGACCATCGTGCCCAGCCTCGCCTGCTTTGACGACACCACCCTGGGGCCCCTGTTTCCATCTGGGCCACACAGCCTGAAGGGTCGAGTCCTGAGGATGCAGCAGGAGGAAGGCCAAGGGGCCCGGCCCCAGCCCAGCTTCGGTAGGTGGGCAAGGACCTTGGGCTCACCAGGTGGGGCTCCTTGTTGGGGCAGGGCGGTGGGCAGCAGTCACTGCTGTGTGGGGACATGTGTCCTCCCTGGGCTCAAGGTTGGTGAGGTCAAGGCACTGCCACCCTATGCAAGCCACAGCTAGGCCTCACAGAGAGCTGCTGTCAGGGCTCAGCCTCCACACCTGTTTCAAAAGATGCCCTCAGCTTGGGGACCAGGGGCTGTGAGTAGAGACCCTCCCAGCTCTTCAACAGGGAGTCAGCAGCCTCAAGCACCTCCCTCAGTGGCTGGGAGCTTGGAGGGGCCAGACAGCAGCCAGGGCCTTGCAGGGGACAGGCTGGAGAGGGCTCAGCACTAGGTAGAAGCTCATGACCCCTCTCGGCCCAGGTTTTGTGGTGCGACGGGCAGTCAACCTCTCGCTGGGCATCCTTGTGGCCTGGCTCAGCATCCCTGTGGTCCTAAACTTGCTGAGCTCCAAGCAGGTCATGAACACCTCCTTCAGCTCTCTCAGGATCGTCAACACATATGGGGCCTTTGGAAGGTACGGTGCTGTGGTGGCCAGGAGCGTCTCCTCACCTCCCGGATCATCAGCTCTGAGGGAAGCCCAGGGGGAGACTCAGCCCTACACAGCCACACTGGTGGCATGTTCTTGTCCGGGGGAGGCTGGGTGGGCTCCCTTCTAACCCTGGGCCTCCTGTGTGAACCCAGGGGGAATGGGGTGATGTGGACTTTCACCTGCTTCCTGTCCTTCCCCTAGCCTGACCCTCAAGGACCCAGGATGTGGGTGAGCGGCAGGAGGTCAGTGAGGAGGCCACAGCCAGGCCATCACACCACAGGGGTCCTGGGTGGACAGCACAAGCTCCCACACAGGGTCTGGAGGCAGCTGCCACTCACAGTGTACCAGGCATGTGCAGGCTATTCTTGGTCCTAGCCTTGGGAGGCAGGGCCCAAGGTCACGAGAAAGAGCTGGGAGCTCCTGACCACTCCTCGTGCCATGTCTCAGAATCCAGGTGCTCTCCCTGCCCTGGGGCCAGCACCTCGATGTTGGTCACTCCCAGAGTGACCTTTGGTTTCCTAGCTCCTGGTTGCTGAACAGCTTCCACCTCCCTCGTGCCCTCCTCAAGCTGCTGGAGATGGTTGGAGGCATGTGCTGGCTGGGCTGGGGTCTTCTGGAAGGTACCCTTAAATCAGCCCATGGGGGTGTCCAGGGTCCCAGACAGCTCATCTGCCCACTCAGTGACCCCAACCAGAGTGTGGGCTGGGGGACAGGGTGGGCAGCCAGCAGCGCTGCAGGGAGAGTGGGCATGGTGGAGACCCACAGCCTGATTGCATCTCCGCACAGCATCACCAAGGAGCGAACAGAGGTGATCCTGCAGGGCACAGCCAGCCCCAACGCTAGTGCTCCTGATGCCATGTGGGAGGACTACGAGTTCAAGTGCAAACCAGGGGACCCCTGGAGACGGCCCTGCCTCATCTCCCCCTACCACTACCGCCTGGACTGGCTTATGTGGTTTGCAGCCTTCCAGGTAAGTTCATCCCCAGTGGGACTGCCCTGCCCTTGCACACACCCTCTGCTTCCCTCCTGGGTGTGCCCTGGTGCAGGCACTGGTCACTCCAGTACCACAGTGAGGAAGGCCCAGGCCCCCAGAATACCTACTAAGGAGGCTGGTGAGGAGGTAGGCTGCTGAGACAATCCTGCCTGAACCCACAGGACACCCAGCCCAGCCTAGGTAGGGAGGCTGATCCAAGAGCTCCCACGGCTCCCCCAGGGCTCTGGCTACAGAATCCCTAGGGCTGTGATAGACAGGCAAGATAGCAGGACTTGCTGTCTAGTCCTACCCACCAGCCCTTCAAGGTGACCTCACCCATCCCATCTTAGCTGTGAAGGAACCAAGAGGTAGCCTGCTCCCAAGTAGCTGGCTCCTAGGCAGGGGAGTGATTCATAGACACAGAGCCCCCAGAGATGTGGGCCCCAGGAGAGCCCCCTGCAGGAACACACACCCACACTAAAGACAGGGCTCCCAGAGGCCAGGAGGATAAACTGACAGCACCAGTGACTGGCTGGCCAGTGCAGGCAGAGGACACAGCCCGACATGGCTGTCTCCACACCCGTCTTCTCCTCCCCAGACCTACGAGCACAACGAGTGGATCATCCACCTGGCTGGCAAGCTCCTGGCCAATGACCCCACGGCCCTGTCCTTGCTGGCACTCAACCCCTTCTCCGGCAGAGACCCCCCCAGGTAGGACTGCCTCCCAGAGTGGGAGCCCTTCCCCAGCACCTTCCTCAAAGCCACGCTCTGTCAGGCCCTCAACGTTGCCCATCCTCAGGGCCGGTGGTAGCCTCTGAGCAAGGCTGGCCCAACTCTCACCCCCTGTGACCTCCATCCAAACCTGCTACAGCTAAGTAAGCAGAGGCCAGAACAGCTACTGTGGAGCCCCTGGCTAAAGTCCCAGGGCGAGTGGCACAGGCCTTTGTTAAAGTGTGCCTCTCATGCTCTCTCTGCACCGGGTCTGCAGGATCCATGGACAGGAGACTTCAGGGAGAGGCCAGAAGGACATGGTGAGGGTCGCAGAGAACTGGGCTGGGCGGATGCCTGCAGACCCCATGGAATGGTCATGGCCAGTGTGGGAGACAGGGCCTGTGGTCTGGCCTGTCCCAAGCAGAGCCCTCCCAAGGAGGCAGGCATGTGGAGTGAGAGACTCACGGAAGTCAGATAGTGGGCAGCCAAGGAGGAGTGTGTGGCCGACATCCCCAACTTTCCAGACTCCTTTCTGGGGTCTGGGGGTCAGGAGAGGAGAGCAAGGGTTCCTAGAGACTGTATGGTAAAGACCATAGGACAGCTGGGAAGTGACTCTGGAGAATCCCCTCCCAGGAGGGGAGCAAGAGTCTGGCCTGCCCTCCGCTGTAGGCCTGGGGAGGGGTTTTAGAGGGAGATTTAGGGACAATGAGTGTATGGCGGGGATGGAAGTGGGGCCAGGGGCATGGTGGGATGGGCACGGGTGAATGGATTCCCCCCAGGTAGCATCCTTTGCAGACCTGGAGGTGGGCACTCTGAACATTTGTGTCACCTGCCCCTGGCGTGGCTTAGAATTTAGCAGTGACCTGGAGGTCTGAGAACAGAGTGGAACCACCAGCCAGCTTGTTCCCCTCCCCTGTGCTACCCTGTCAGCCTTGGCTCTGACAAAGCACACCACTCCTGGCTCTCCCTCCAGGAAGCCTTGCTGGGAGCCAGGACAGCTGCACCCTGGAGTCATTCTCAGCTGTCTGGAGGCCTCAGAGCTGGCAGGCAGGATGGTGAGGGGCCGAGGGTCTATAGAGGCAGTGGAGCAGCTGCACCCCAAGTCTCATCAGTGATGCGCCCAGAGTCCTTCCCCAGCACTGTTCCTCCAGGTTCCTGGGGGCATGGAGAGGGGGCTTCCCTCCGCATAGGCCAGGCCTCAGGGCACCCCTTCCTCCTGGTACCCATCCAGCCAGAGCCGCCTTTCTGTTAAATAGCATGAAGCCCCAGGTGACCTCCCTGGCATGTGGCCACCAGCAAACCTGGAGGTGGGCAAAGAATGGCTGCACGTGGAGCCTGGACAGTACAATCACCTGAGGCACACATTCTTCCCCAGGTGAGCCGGGGACCAGCCAGCTCAGCCTTCTAGGTTCAACATGGGTTTCCTGTTACTGTCCTCTGGCTTGGCTGCCCCAGGTGAAATTTACAGTAAGACTTGGCCGGGCCCCTGTCTTAGTGTTGAAATGCCCTCATCCCCCTGCAGGGGTCTGTGCAGGTGACTCCAGAGCCCTGTGCCAACACTCAGCCCAGACTGCAGCCTTCTCAGCATCTGGGGCTCCTGCACCTGGCTTGGAGGAAGTTTTGCAGGTGCAGGCCCAGAGCACAGCCTCAGCCAGGAGGTGCTCAGAGAAAGTTATGTCCGAGCACTTTCAGGTGCATGTTGTGGATGCCAAAATCTTACCTAAAATGAATGGATATCATGAAAATTGAGGTGTGAAAATCAGTTAATCTTTTATGTGAACTGGTAATGAATTATATTTAGGGGAAACATTTAAAACATCTGAAATATTTAAAATTGCCGCAGAGCACATGTTCCTCTGCCCTGTCTTCGTTATGCATATTTCGTATTGCATCATGGCAGAGTGTGAACTGATCATGACCTAACTGTGGACCTGGCTATGGACTATCTGTGGCCTGACCATGGGCCTGTATTTAATTCATCCATAGTTCACTTTTTAAAGTGGATGAATTAAGACTTCCACATCTGGCTTGGTGCCCATAGCACAGTGGTTACGGCACCAGCCCGGGCCTGCTAAACAACAATGACAAATGCAACAAAAAATAGCCAGACGTTGTGGCGGGCACCTGTAGTCCCAGCTACTTTGGAGGTTGAGACAAGAGAATCGCTTAAGCCCAAGAGTTGGAGGTTACTATGAGCTGTGATGCCACGGCACTTTACCAAGGGCCACATAGTGAGACTCTGTCTCAAAAAAAAAAACAAAAGGCTTCCACATCTGGGAAGATGAAATAAATGCTTATCCCTGTTCCTCCCACTAAGTACAACTAACGATGCTGAATACGACATACAAAACAAACATAGGAAGACTCTGAGAAGTAGAGAGAGGAAAGCTCACCAGTAGAAGACACAAAACCCAAGCAGCAATACTAAGTAGGGTGAATTTCTGGATTTTATTTCTGCTTCACTTCCTAGATTTGGAGATAAGGAGGATGGCAACTTGGTGATGCCAGTAAATGTAGACCAAAAATGCCCCCAACAAAAGCCTTCTCTCTCTGGCTAAAGGAACAGAAAGGAGCAGCCTAGCAAGATAAGAAACTTAGAGAAAATAATCACTCTACTGTAGCCCACCACACCAGCAAGATCAGGCGGGGAGCCTGGACTCAACTCTGAACAGGCTATAAGGAGGTGCCTACCCCTAACTAGGGTGCAGTCAGAGGAGATGAGATTTTCATCTTAGTGGGCAATAACGAGCCCCCTTATATAGTGTCTGTGGAGACTATGTGAGAGCCTAGACTTCTATCCAGACTCAGCAGTACTGAGGTGCTCTTCCTGCTCCCACTAGACTGGTAGGTACTAGGGGAAAGTCAGGATGCCTAGTGCTGAGCCAGAACTTTCACCCTACCCAGCAGTAGCAAGGAATACCCACCTATGTGTCAACTAGAGTGCTCTCCCCCCAGCAGTAGCAAGGAGGTACCCCACCTTCCTCTACCAGCATGG
The DNA here is from genome assembly GCA_963574655.1 of Perodicticus potto. Taxonomy (NCBI): domain Eukaryota; kingdom Metazoa; phylum Chordata; class Mammalia; order Primates; family Lorisidae; genus Perodicticus; species Perodicticus potto. The sequence continues at coordinate 14,941 of CAUYRH010038549.1, read as the reverse complement.
TGTCAGAAGGAGCCGCCAAAAACAGAGGATTTAAATAAGATATAGACTCTCATAACACAATACCCAAAATATTCAGTTTTTAATTAAAAAATGACTTGTCACATGAAGAACCAGGAAGATATCAAACTGAACTTTAAAAAGACAATAATAGATAACAACCAAGATGGCAGAGACATTTAGAGTTATCTCACAAAGGTTTTAAAGCAGCCATTGTAAAAGTGCTTCAGTAAGCAATGATGAACACAACACAAATTTTTAAAATATAGTCTCAGCAAATAAATAAAATATTTTTAAAAGAACAAAATGTAGCCGGGTATTGTGGTGGGCACCTGTAGTCCCAGCTACTTGGGAGGCTGAGGCAAGAGAATTGCTTAAGCCCAAGAGTTTGAGGTTGCTGTGAGTTGCAGCACCACAGCATTTTACTGAGGGTGACATAGTGAGACTCTGTCTCAAAAAAAAAAAAAAAGAAAGAAAGAAAGCAGGAGTGAATGTATTAATATCAGATAAAGTAGACTTCAGTGCATAGAAAATTGTCAGAGGCAAAGATGTTACATAATGATAAAAAGATTGGTCCACCAGGTAGACATGGCAACCCTAAGAGTGTACACTAAGCACAGAGCTCCAAAATATATGAAGAAAAGTCAGAACTAAAAAGAGAAATAGATATATCCACAACTATAGTTGGATATGTTGACACCCTTCTCAATAATTGATAAAATAACTGGATGGAAAATCACCAAGAATGTTGAACACAACAATGCAGCAACCAAAAGAACCTAATTGACATTTATACAATATGCCACCCATTGAACCAAGTATAATACATCAGTATTTGAAGTATAATACATCAAAATTTATGGGATACGGTTAAAGTAATGGTGAAAGGGAAAGCACTAAATGCTTACGTTAGAAAAGAGGAAAGATCTCAAGTCAATAATCTAAGCTCAGCCAGATGCACTGGCAGAACAGCTACGAGGGAGGCTGGAGGTGGGAGGATTATTTGAGCCCAGGAGTTCTAGGCCAGCCTGAAGAGTGAGACCCTGTCTCTGAATAATAATCTAAGCTCAAGATTTACATCATAAACTAGAAAAAGAAGAGAAAAACCCAAAACAAGGAGCAGGAAGAAAATAATAGAGAATAGAAAAAGCATTGAAAACAAAAACATAGAGGAAAATAAATGAAACAAAGAAGTAATTCTTTGAAAGACCAATAAAATCAGCAAACCTTTAATAAGAATGATAAAGACAAAATTGCCAGTATCAGAAATGAAAAAGGAGACATCACCACAGACCCTGCAGTCATAAAAAAATAATAATAAACAATAATAAGAGAATGCTATGAACAAATGTACACATATAAATTTTACAACTTAGAGGAAATAGACCAGTTCCTCAAAAAAACAAACTATCAAAACTCACCTAGCAGTGAAAATAGCAGTGAAAATAGCACCTAGCATGAAATAGGCAGTTTGAATAGCCCTATAAGGAGTAAAGAAATTGAATTTGTAATTTAAAACTTCAAAAAGAAATCTCTAGGCCTTGAGGAATTCTATGCTTAAAGAAGAATTAACATTAGGCTGGGCATGGTAGCTCACGCCTATAATCCTAGCACTTGGAAGACTGAGGCAGGTGGATTGCCTGAGCTCACTGGTTTGAGACCAGCCTGAGCCAGAGCAAGTCCTCATCTCTAAAAATAGCAAGGCATTGTGGTGGACACCTGTAGCTGAGGAAAGAGAATTGCTTAAGCCCAAGAGTTTGAGGTTGCTGTGAGCTGTGACGCCACAGCACTCTACCAAGGGTGATAAAATAAGACTCTGTCTCAAAAAAAAATTGTGGCAGGCTTCTATAGTCCCAGCTACTTGAGAGACTGAGGCAAGAAAATCATTTAAGCCCAAGAATTTGAGGTGGCCATAAGCTATGATGCAACAGCACTCTACCAAGGGCAAAAAGGTGAGATTCTGTCTCAAAAAAAAAAAAGAAGAAGAAGAAGAAGAAGAGGAGGAATTAACATCTATGTTACATAGTCTTTTCCAGAAAATAGAAGAGAAAATGTCTCAATTATATTATGAAGCTAGTGTTTCTCTGATACCAAAGCCACACAAAGATACTGCAAAAGAAAATTACAAACCAATATCCTTGATGAATGTAGACACAAATTTTTTAACAAAATATTAGTAAATAGAGTGTGGCCATAATGTTGTGTGCAATTTTAAATTGCACACTATTTTAAAATGTGCATGAACTTTATGACCACCCTGTAGAATTCAGAATATATATAAAAAAAGAATTATAGATCATGACCACGTACAGTTTATTCCAAGGATGAATGGTGGTTCAGTATTTGAAAATCAGTCATTGTGATTCACCATATCAACCAACTAAAAAAGAAAATTCATATGATCATATCAGTTGTTGTGGAAGAAACATTTGACAAATTTAATATATATTCATGACAAAAACTCTTTGAAAAGTAGGAAAAGAGAAGAACTTCCTCAAAAGGAAATTTGCAAAAGCCCTGGAGCCAGCATCATACCCACTGGAGAAAGCAAATGCTTCCCCCACGAGATCAGCAGCAGGAAAAAGATGTCTGCTCAAACCACTCTTAGTACTGGAAATACTGGCCACTGCAATAAGGCAAGAAAAGGAAATTAAAGGCTTACAGATCATAAGGGGAGAAATAAAACTAATAAAATTGTGCCCATTTGCAGATGACATGATTGTCTATGTAGAAAATCCTAAGGAATCCACTCAAAAGAAATCCATAATTAATAAGTGAGTTCAGCAAAGTCAGAAGATACAAGATCAGCCTTCAAAATTCAATTATATTTTTTGTTTTTCAGATCTACCTGACCAAGGCATTTATTAAATGCCTTTCTTCTTTTTTATATTTCTTTCCTCCTGCTAGAATCATAATTTTAAATTGCTGCATTTTTGTAATACACGTGTAGTAATACCTATATAATTACTGTATTCTACCCTCTTTATTTATGAGATAAGAGGAACTCAGAGAACCCATTTAGGCAGATGGTGTGGAGACAGGCACCCAGACTTGCATCTCATGTTCTCATTCTGTCCCTGTAAGAAAGCAAAATGCTCAGTACAGTCAGAGCCTTGCCAAAGCTTTACACAGGGCATTATAATAGCAACAATAATGACTAATAAGTATTCATGGTCCATGACAAGTGAACATATGCCATTAATTATCTTAATATATTAGGCATATTAGTAATGCTTGCACAGAATTATTCATGCAAATGTATTATTAGCCTGTGTTGGGGACAGTTGCTAGACCAAATCCAGTATTTTGATTGAATTTCTATGTACTGTCAGTGAACATATGGACATACTCCCTCCAAAAGTAAAAGTTTTTTGAGACCGAGTCTCTACTCTGTTGCCCCAGCTGAAGTGCAGTGGCATCATCATAGCTCACTGCAGCCTCCAACTCCTAGGTTCAAGTGATCCTCCCATCTCAGCCTCCCAAGTGCCCATGCCCAGTTAAGACCCTCCAAATTTATGTACAGATTTACTCCAATTCCTATCAAAACCCCTTTTATAGATAAGGACAAGTTATTCCAAATTTCATATGGAAAAGTAAAGGAAATAGAATAGCTAAAAACCATTTTGAAAAATAATAACGTGGAGGAACCAGTCTACTCAGTTTCAAGATGTGGAACTACCGTAATCAATACAGAATGGCACTGGCAGAGGGTTAGACACACAGACCGGTGGGACAGAACAGAACCCACAGTATACTTACCCAGATACGCCCAGCTAATTCTAACAAGAGTGTGAAAACAAGCAAAAGACAGTTTCTAACAAGTGACGCCGCAGCAGTTGGACATCCAAAGAGAAAACCAAAAACCCTTTAACCCAGTTTCACACCTTACACAGATTAACTCAAAATGGATTAGCACCTCAGTGTAAAATATAATAAAGCAGTCAACTCTTAGGAAAAAATAGGAGAAAATCTTTGGGATTTAAGGGTAGACAAAGACTTGATAATAAAAGGATGATCCATAAAAGAAAAATTCGGTAAATTGGACTTCATCAAAATTAAAATCTGCTCTGTAAAAGACCCTTTAAAAGGATTTTTTAAAAAGCTATGACTGGGAGAAAATATTTGCAAAGCATATATCTGACAAAGGACTAAAATGTAGGATGTATAAAGAATTTTCAAAACTCAACAATAAAACAATCTAATTAGAAAAGTGGGCACTAGATGTGAAGAGGCATTTCACCAAAGAAGAGAGACACGTAGCAGAGAAGCCCCTAAAACACATTTGTCAGCCGTTAGAGAGATGCAGTGAGATCTCTACACACCTATCAGAATGGCTAAGATAAAAATTCACAAAAACACCAAATGCTGGCAAACATGCCAAGAAATGAGATTGCTCACATGCTGCTGGAGGTGGAGGGGAGGTAAAATGGTCCAGATGCTCTGGAAGACCATCTGGCAGTGTCTAAAAAACAAACTGCGGCTGCTGTGTGACCCAGCAATTGCATTCATGGATATTTAACCCACGGAGATAAAACCTGGGTTCATGCAAAAACCTGTGCACAAATGTCTGTAGCTTTAACAGCCCAGCTCTGGACACAGCCCAAGGGTCCTTCAGCAGGTGAATGACTAAACACGCTGGGTGCATTTGCACCACGAACACTGCAGTCACCAACAAGGGAACGAAGCATTGATATGCACTTCCTGGAGAGACCGGACCCACAAAAGATCGCCCAGGGGAGAACGGCAATTTCAAAGGTCTCACCAGGCCAGAGTCTACTTATAAAACCAAGTAACAAAAGCAAAGCAGATGAGCATTGCAGAGGCCAAGGAAAGGTGGGCTGGGGCCTGGGAGAAATGGGTGCTCTGTGTCTAGACAATGGATGTGTCCCTGCCGGGCCTGGCTGGAATCTCCTACTGTACTCTTGTAAGATGTTACCAGTAGAAGCCAGTTGTAAATGTGCTGAAAGAGCTCCTATTTTAATCACTGTCTGGAATCCCTTGGGGACAGTAGTGATACTGGGAGCCCCTCGCCCTCCCTGGGAGCCCCTTGCCCAGTGACCTGTCAGCACAGAAGGTTCTGCTCTTTCCGAACTGCAGTTCCAGCTCCTGCCATCTCCTTCCTGCCACCCGGGGACCACAGGCCCTTGGGTGTGAACAAACACTGTCCAAGAGCGTGAGTGTGCAGCCCACCCTGGGAGGCCCTCGCTCGCATGTGGCAAGGCTGAGGCCCCCGTCTGGGAAGAAGAGGCTGGGAGGGGTCCCTGCTGCCTTAGAAAGCCCAGTAGATTGTGCCGGGATCATGCTGTCTCTGTAATCTGGCTGTGCCCCCACACTGGCTGCTGCTTCTCCACACAGCCCAGGGGCCGAGGGAAGAGCCCAACGACCTCAGGGCAGTGGACAGTGAGCAGAGAGTCCCCCAGCCGCGTGACCTGCCCTCCAGCTCCACTGGGGGCCATCTGTCCTTCTCTCTTTCTCAAGGGGACTAGCCCCCTCCCCAACCCAAGGACTCTGCTTTCTCATTCTCAGCTCTCCTAGGAGGGAAGGTGTTCACTCAGGTCCAGCTACCACCCTCATCTCCACCCCATCCCTGCCTGAGGGGCACAGCGCCCAGCAGCAGCCCTTGCTGTGCTGCGTGCATCTCTGGAAGCCTACACACGTCTGTTTTATGTCTAAACCTCTGGTGTCAGTTGGCACAGGGAAACTGAGTCCTGACCCCTGGCCTAGCTGTCCTCACCCACCTGCTACAGTGGATCTGCCCTGAGGGGACAATCAGCTTCCAGCTCCTGCAAAACTGGGAGGGCAGCAGCCAGGTGACCCCAGACCAGACAGAGAGGGCTGCATCCCACCCTGAGAAAATCCCAGATCCTCAGCAGACCCAATTAGAGCTCTGGATGGGAGTTGGGGAGGAGAGGTTGTTGGGCCATGAGAGGTCAATCAGGGAGCATGCAGGGCTAGGTCCTCCACCAGAAAGGCCCCCAGTACCAACACGTCTCACAGCAAAGCCCTAAAGTTGCCGCCAGGGGCTACAGGCCTGGCCCTCTCATCGCCCCCCACCCCGTGGGCTCCAACCACTGCCCGCTCTTCTTGGTGCCTTGTGCCAGGATCTACCAGCATACAGAAGCTGCACCTGCCCGGCTTGCAGCATGGGGGTCACCTGAGGCCTCATGACCGGCCTTGTGGCCCCTCCTGGGGTGGACAGTTGGAGGTGTGGCCCCTGAGGGGTCTCCTTTCCCAAAGCCCATCCGAGTTCAGGCCCTGGCTCTGCAGGGAGCCTCCTGCATGGCGTGCTCAGCCTGCTATGGACCTGCCCGGGGCCCGTCAGCACTGCTAGGGCTCCTGTGGGTGACCCCCCACCCGTGGGTGACCCCACAGAGGCTTAGAGGGCCTGAGGGGGTGGCTCTCCAGACTGACATGCTGCCCCCCTGCAGGTGGGTCCGAGGAGAGCACTACAGATACAAGTTCAGCCGCCCCTGGGGAAGACACGCCGCTGAGGGCAAGTGGTGGGCCCGGAAGAAGATTGGCCCCTACTTCCCCCCACTCAGCCTCCAGGACCTAGAGGGTTACTTCAGGTCACGGGAGTGGCCATTGCCGGAATCATCCCGACATGCAGCATGAAATAAAGGAGACTGGCTCGGCGCCTGTAGCTCAAGCGGCTAAGGTGCCAGCCACATACACCAGAGCTGGTGAATTCGAATCCAGCCCGGGCCCACCAAACAACAGTGACAACTACCAAAAAAATAAGCCAGGCACTGTGGCGGGCGCCTGTAGTCCCAGCTGCTTGGGAGGCTAAGGCAAGAGAATCACTTAAGCCCAGGAATTGGAGGTTGCTGTGAGCTGTGATGCCACGGCACTCTACCCAGGGTGACAGCTTGAAGCTCTGTCTCAAAAAAAAAGATGAAATAAAGGAGACCCCGCTGCTCTGAGTAAAGCCTCTCCCTGTGCTCCCACCCCAGCTCAGTGCCACCTCCATGGGGGCATGGGGAGGAAGGACCAGGCAGGATCCATGCTGTCTTCCCACACTGGGGGCTTATGGGGACACCTGTGTCCCAAGACCCTGCAGTCTCAACCCCTTAGGGAGATGCCCAGGAAGCCCCTGGCCCTGCCCTGCTCTCCCCTGCTCCTCTTCATAAAGGCACCCACCCAGCCCCCCACATGTCCCCTCAGCCTGGCCATTTCCACCAGGACCCTTGTCACACAGGCCACAGCTATGTGACAGGCACCTGGAACACCTCCCTCAGCTGAGGCTTTGGAGGTCGGTGGGCTGGGGGTCAGCAGTGTCCTAGGGGGAGGGGCAGCCTCACCCTTGTCTCACGCACACACATACCTCCAAGCTGGCCAGGGCCTCATTTTGCCCCCAGGCGACCAGACCCAGTGAACTGTGGATAAACACACTTTGTCCTCCTAGGCACCCCCTACAACCCTCATGTGTCTGTCCTAGTTCCGGGGGCCCCGATTGAGGCACCTCCCTCCCCTCACTGTGACACTCTGCCCCCAACCTCACACCCCTGACCTCAGCAGCTATTGTGGGGGATTGGGCTAGAGACCCACCCTGGGACCCTGCAGCTTGGTCACTGCAAGTGAAACTGTTTTATCATCTTTTGTCCAGGACACTTGGAGGACCCGGCTGCAATGGGATGGGGTGGTTTGAACTGAGTGAGCAGGACAGCCGCCCAGCCAGTGGCCCTGCTGGAAGGCTGTGCTCAGTACAGGAGGCCCTCCCTTCCCCTGCCTGGAGCCTACAGTGGCCTCCCTGCAGGGGGTGGAGGGAGCCAGCAGGGACATGGCAGCTCCGGCCAAGGGGCTGGCGGGTGGGCACAAGTGCTGGTCTGTGTGGAGGCCCTGCGGCCTGCCTGGGGGGCAGCTGGCCCAGGTGCGAACAGAGAGACCGTGTTTGGGCCCCGGGAAACAGGGCGCCCTGTGTCTGCTGAGGGACAGACAGGCCTCAGAGGGCCCAGCCTGGAGCCAGCAAGTCTGCCCAAGGCAGTCCCATGGAGCCCACTGTCAGCCGCAGGCCTGGGCAGCCCCTCCTGAAGGCTGTCCCAGGGACGCTGCCCCTACTGCCACACGGGGCAGCTTGGGCAGACGTCTCAGGCAGCAGCAGGAGGTACCAGAGCAGTCCAAGGACCAGTACAAGGGAGAGGCTGTCACGGGGGGCCCCCAAGCTCAGACTTGAGCTGAAGCTCCGCCCTACCCTTTGAGGTGAGGAGAATGCTGCCCCTGCTCCCTGATAGGTCCCCAGCACCCTAGGGACCCCTACCCACTTGATGTCCCCTGACTGAGGGGGTCTAAGGGCATGGGGGCTCAGTGATCCTGAGAGCTGCAACCCAACAACAGGATACCCCTAATGCAGGATGGGTGGCTCTGGCCCTCCCCGGGAACCCAAAAGTAGAGGGCAGAGCCCAGGGGACATCTGAAGAGGGGCAGAGGCATGGGGTCCACAGGGCATTCTGAGCAGGGGCCTCACTCTGTGTCTAAGACCGATCTGCCGCCCCCCCCCCCCCGCCGGCCCTGGGGGGGGGGGTGGGGGGGGGGAAGGGGCCGGCCTTCGGGGCCCCCCGAAGGGGTCTATTACGGTTCTGCCGCCCCCCCCCCCCCCGCAGGCCATTGGTGAGGCTGTGAGCTGGGATAAGGGGCCTGCCTTCAGGGACCCCTGAAGGGCTCTAACCCATGGGTGACCTCAGAGAGATACCCTCGTTCTGATAGGTAGACGGGTCCTGACGACAATGGGTCTGGTAGCTCTGGACACCTGTGAACATTCCTCACCCTGGGGCCATCACAGGTGACCTGAGGTCCAAGTTATGATCTGGTGCCTCAGCTGACTCAGCCTTAGAGATCTATTGGCAAAAAGTGCCCAGGCCCCCACCCCACTGAGCCCACCACCCGCAACCAGCCTCTGATGTGTGGGGGGCCACAAGACCTTTGCACTGGCAGCCACGGGGCCCTTAGGGACACCCACTCTGCTCCCCAACACCAGACTGCTTCCCAGCCCCACTCCAGTGAGCAGGGGTCTCAGCCTGTGCCCAAGCAGTGGGCACTTACTGCAAGTCTGCTGGGTAAACCGCCGACCTGCTGCGAGAAGCCCAAATGTGACCTTTTGCTCCTAGCAACTCCAGCCTGCTTAGCAGCCAACCTCAGAGAGAAACTTCTAGAGCAGGGACCAGACGGCTGTATCCTGGCTGGACTGGGCCACTTCCCTCCTCTGCTCTTCCCTACAGAACCTTTTACACTGGGGAGATGCTACGGCCTGCAAAGGGGGTCTGGGCTCTGCCCAGTGAGAGCACAGCCATGTGCAAGAGGCTGGGTAGGGATGGGCATCCTAGGGTCACCAGTGTGTCACACACCCGCTGCTCCTGGACGCCCAGAGCTGCCCACAAGGATGAGCAGAGAAGGGAGCCAGGGGCCCTGACATGTCCAAGGGGTTGGGAATTTAAGAACCCCTGGGTTTCCCTACCTGCTCTGCCTTGAGTGGGACCCCCTGGAAATCTCTGACCACCTGGTCCAACTGCCTTCCCTGGAGTCCCCCACCCCACTATCACAGCAGGGAGGGTGGATGCTCAGGGTGCAGTTCTGGGCCACCCTTAAGAGGCACAAGGTATCCTGCTGTCCACCCTGTCCTGAGACCAGAAGAGGAAGGTGGATGGGGAAGGCCCAGCCTCCGTGCAGCCTCTGCCCCACCAAGGGCTGCTCCCCACAGAGCACGACACCCCCCGGCTGCCAAACTCTGGATGGGGGGGGGCTGCCTTGTGATAGCAGCCGAGGCCTGGGCCACCTTATCGTACCTGGGCTCAGGCCAAGGCCTCCGTGAGGAAGCCGCAGAGCCATCCTGTGGCTGATCCACGTTCCGGAAAGTTCTTGGGCCAACAATTCCAACATCCTTACATGATAGGATAAAACTAGGAATAGATGTACGTTCCTCCAGTGGTAGGTTAGGAAAAGCCCATGGCTCGCTTCATTTTCCTTGGTGAAAAATGACAAATTTACCCCCATTATCAGGAACGAGAGAAGGGTATCCACTTTTATCCTGTTCAACATTTTACTGGAGTTGTAGCCAGAGAAATTAATGAAGAAAAAGAAACAAAAGGAATCAGGCTGGGCACAGTGGCTCACGTCTGTAATCCTAGCATTCTCGGAGGCCAAACTGGGTAGATTGCTTGAGCTCAGGAGTTGGAGACCAGCCTGAGTAAGAGCTAGACCCCATCTCTACTAAAAATAGGAAAACTAGTCAGGCATTACGGCAGACCCCTACAGTCCCAGCTACTCAGGAGGCTGAGGCAGGAGGATCACTTGAGCCCAGGAGTTTGAGGTTGCTGTGACCTATGACAGCACTCTACTCAGGTGAGAGTGAGACTGTTTCTATACACCAGCAATGGAACTGAAGAGGAAGCTCAGGAAACAGTTCTATTCACAATAGCATCCGAAGGAATAAGGCACCTCGGAATAAATTTCACTAAGGAGATGAAAGACCTGAACAATGAGAATGACAAAACCCTGATGAAGGAAACTAGAGATGACTTAAATGAAGGGACACATCACCCCTGATCACTGACATTGTCAATACGACAGCAGTGCTCAGCGTGATCTGCAGAGTCCCTGCAACCCCACCAGCCACCCACGGCCTTGTTAATAAAAATGAAAACTCAATTCTCAATGAAAACAATCATGGAAAAGAAAAATAAGGCTGAAGAACTCACTTCCTGTTTCAAAACTTAGTACAAAGCAATAGTAATTAAAACAGGGTGGTAATAGCATAAAACAGGCCAGGCTCAGTGATTCAAACCTTAGGATAATCTTAGCACTCTGGGAGGCTGAGGCAGGAGGATCTCTCGAGCTCAGGAGTTGAAGATCATCCTGAGCAAAGCCAGACCCCGTCTCTACTAAAAGCAAAATAATTAGCTGGACATTATGGCAGGTACCTGTAGTCCCAGCTACTTGGGATGGGAGGCTGAGGCAGGAGGATTTCTTGAGCCCAGGAGTTTGAGGTTGTTATGAGCTAGGCCAACACCACAGCATTCTAGCCTGGGCAACAGAGTGAGAACCTGTCTCATAAAGGCAAACTTAGAGATCAGTGGGACAGAATAAAAATACTAGAAATAAACCCTTGTATATATGATCAGATAATTTTTTTTTTTTTGAGACAGAGTCTTTGTCACCCTGGGTAGAGTGCTGTGGTGTCACAGCTCACAGAAACCTCAAACTCTTGGGCTCAAGTGATTCTCTTGCCTCAGCCTCCCAAGTAGCTGGGACTAGAAGCATCTACCACAATGCCCAGCAGTTTTTCTTTATATATATATGTTTTTTTCTTTATATATATATTTTTTATTTTATATTTATATATATATTTATATTTTTTATTTTTTATTTTATATATTTTTATTTTATATTTTTTATATATTTTTTCCTATATATATATATATATATATATATATATTTTTTTTTTTTTTTTTTTAGTAGAGACGGGGGCCTGCTCTTGCTCAGGCTGTTCTCAAACTCCTGAGCTCAAGCAATTGACCTGCCTCCACCTCCCAGAGTAATAGGATTACATATGGTCAGATAATTTTTGACAGGCCTTCCAAGACCATTTATTTAGGAAAGAAAGATACCTTTTCAATAAATGATGCTGAGCAAACTTTATATCCACAGGCAAAGAATGAAGTTAGGCCCTTACTTTACACCACATACATAAATTAATTCAAAATAGATGAAACACTGAAACATAAGAGCTAAAACTGTAAAACTCTTAAAATAGAATGGGGGAAATCTTTATTTTTAATTCCCCCCACACAACACCAAGGAGGAAATCTTTATGACATTAGCGTTGGCAGTGATTTCTTGGATATGATACCAAAAGCATAGGCAACAAAAGAGAAATTGGACTTCATCAAAATTTAAAACTTCTATGCATCAAAAGACATTCTCAGGAGTGAAAAGTCAGGCTGGCTGCAGTGGCTTATACCTGTAATCCCAGCAATGTGATAAGCCAAAGCAGGACTATCACTGGAGGCCAGGAGTTGGAGACCAGCCTGGGCAATATAGTGAGACCTCGTCTCAACAACCACAACAAAAAAAAAAAATTAAAAAGACAACTGACGGAAGGAGAAAATAATTGCAAATTACATATCTGACAAGGGTCTAGTATCCAGAATATACAAAGAACTCTTACAACTCAACAACAAAAGGACAAACACCTCTATTCAAAAATATGGACTTAGACATTTCTTCCAAGAAGCCCGTAAGCACTTGCAAAGATACTCAGCATCCTCAGACATTAGGGAGACAGATGAAACCACCAAGGTGCCACTTCAGGCCCACTAGCTGGGGTAGCTATAATTCTGTTAAAATACAAAAATAACAAGCGTGGGTGAGGAGGTGGAGCAGCCGGAATCCTTGCACATCGTTGGTGGGAATGTAAAATGATCAACACTGTGGAAATCAGTCTGGCAGAAAGTTAATCACCGACCCATTACCATCTGGCCACTGATTGTACTTCTGGGCACGTACCCAAGAGAATCACAAACAGGGGCTTAAACAGACACATGCATCCTTCTAAACAGCCCAGAGTCCATCAGCAGATGAACATGTAGGTGTGTCTACACCATGGAGTATTATTTAGCCATAAAAAGGAATGAAGCTCTGATACATGGATGAGCCTGCAAACATCTCGCTGAGCGAGACAAGCAGGATGTAAAAATGTGTGGTGTGACTCACGCAGACCAGGCGTATCCAACCTTTTGGCTTCTCCGGGCCACACTGGAAGAAGAAGAGTTGTCTTAAACCACACATTAAATACACAAACACTAATGAAAGCTGATGAGCAAAGGAAAAGGTCCGGGCACAATTTTCGTGACATCTGCCACCACAGATAAGCAAAAAGTCCTTACATAATAATCCTAATTAGGCAGCGGCCCATTCAGGGAGTCTCTTAAAATCGTCAAGCAGGTCTCAACTTTGTGGTTACTAATATAGAAAATGTACATATCTCAGTAATAAAATGTCTTTGGTGTTTTTGTCTTATAAAAGTAAAAGTGGGCAAAACGAATCTGGTTCTATGGAAGTAGTTGCAATTCTCAGCAAGTTCTCGAGCTGCTCATCAGATATTTTGGTTGTAATTTTACTTTTAATGTCCTTCATTCTTGAAAACGGTTATTCACAAACGTAGGCACTGCCATCATCGTATAGGTGATAACATGAATAAGGCGTGATTGTGATTTTATTTGTCTCTGGGAAGACAGGACCTATAAAAGTCCAGTAAAGAGCCACTAAAAGAGATGGAGACTTTACATCTTTTGTATTCAACCGGATTGAGGTGGAACACATTCTTCTTAGTAAAGCATCACAAGAATGGAGAAGCAAGAATGTACTCAGTTCTAATATGAAACCGGTAAATAACCTGATACATGGTGGGGGGTAAGGGAATGAGGGAGCAGGGAGGTGGTGGGAGAAGGATGGGGTCACAGTGTACGGCACACCTCTTGGGGGCGGGACACAATTATAATAAATTCCCTATAATTATTATTATTATTATTATTATTAATTATATAATTATTAATAATAATTATATTCCCCTATAAATTCCCTATATAATTATAATTGTAATTATATAGGGAATTTACCTGACCAAGGCAATCAATGTAACCTAATGCTTTGTACCCTCAATAAATGCCAAATAATAAAAAGAAAAAAAGAGGCAGCACCTGTGGCTCAAAGGAGTAGGGCACCGGCCCCATATACCGGAGGTGGTGGGTTCAAACCTGGCCCCGGCCAAAAAAAGAGAGAGAAAGAGATCAAATTCTTCTTTAGGCTGAATGTTAGGTTTCAGCCTTATGCATTCCATTTGAAAATTGGCAAGTAACACATTCATGTCCACTGAAAATGGAATCACAAATGCACCCAAATATTGATTATTTGTCCAGAAATCTTGAAATCTATTTTCTTTTTTTTTTTTTTTTTTTTTCGAGACAGAGCCTCAAGCTGTCACCCTGGATAGAGTGCCGTGGCATCACAGTTCACAGCAACCTCCAATTCCTGTGGTCAAGCGAGTCTCTTGCCTCCGCCTCCCAAGTAGCTGGGACTACAGGCGCCCGCCACAATGCCCGGCCATTTTTTGATTGCAGCCGTCATTGTCGTTTGGCAGGCCCAGGCTGGATTCGAACCCGCCAGCTCAGGTGTACGTGGTTGGCGCCTTAGCCTGTTGAGCCACAGGCACCGAGCCTTGAAATCTATTTTCAAAGTCTTGTATCAAATCGAAAAGCAAGACTGCATACTTTTTGATGTTTACAGGACTGTGTTTAACCAATATGTCAAAATGCATAAAATCGTTTGCCTTAATTTGAGCTTACCGTAATTTCAGTTAGTTTGGAATGCTGTTATGGTTTGCAACATTATATTGATAAATTGATTTTCACCTTGAAGACACGTGTTTAACTCATTTAAATAAGTGGTTAAGTCCATTAAATCTATTAGTCAGTTTTCATCATCCAATTCTGCCACAAATTTGGTTTTAAACTACCTGATAACATGTCACAAATCATAAAATCTTTCCAACATTTGGCCTTGACTTAGCCATCTTACTTCTGAAAAGTAAATGATGTTGCCATAGTCAACATCGATACTTTTAAGGAATTCCTGGAATTGACCATGATTCAATCCCTTGACCCTTATAAAATTCATAGTCTCGATGACCATTTGCATGGTGTTATCCATTTTTAAAGCTTTTACACACACATTTTCTTTCTTTTTCTTTTTTTTTTGTAGAGACAGAGTCTCACTTTATTGCCCTCGGTAGAGTGTCGTGGCGTCACACAGCTCACAGCAACCTCCAACTCCTGGGCTTAGGCGATTCTCTTGCCTCAGCCTCCTGAGTAGCTGGGACTACAGGCGCCCGCCACAATGCCCGGCTATTTTTCTGTTTTGCAGTTCAGCCGAGGCTGGGTTTGAACCCGCCACC
>CAUYRH010038546.1:0-20759 GCA_963574655.1 Perodicticus potto | reverse complement strand
CAATTGATGTAATTTTCCATGATCATTTCATTGCCAAGCATTTTCAGAAGACTGTAAGAATAATAACAATAAAAATATCAGCTCGGCGCCTGTGGCTCAACGGGCTAAGGCGACAGCCACGTACACCTGAGCTGGCAGGTTCGAATCCAGCCCGGTCCGCCAAACAACAATGACGGCTGCAACCAAAAAATGGCCAGGCGTTGTGGCGGGCGCCTGTAGTCCCAGCTACTTGGGAGGCGGAGGCAAGAGACTCGCTTGAGCCCAGGAACTGGAGGTTGCTGTGAGTTGTGATGCCACGGCACTCTATCCAGGGTGACAGCTTGAGGCTCTGTCTCAAAAAAAAACAATAAAAATACCATGTGGTAATAATATTGTACTAAGCTTTAATAAGGACATCTTTAAGGTCCCATCATTTGAAGGCATTGATGGCTTACTTCATTTGTTTATTTTACTTTTGCTATTTGTGATTAATTTTTTACACTGTATAAAGAATCCTAATTTCTATAATTTTAATAGTAGATGTCTCAAGGTTTCTTCTTTGCCTGGTTATCTCTTTATTTATTAACATATTTTGGGAGTGAAAAATATGCAATACACAGTTATCATACAGTGTCTCTATTATAAAAGAAGTCCAGCTGTGTTTCTGATGCTTTCTCATTTTCCATTCTTTTGCTGATTTAATTCTAATTACTCCCTGCCAGAGTACACAGTAATTTTGATGCCTGCTTTAGTTTTGACTTTATTCTAAAGAACTCATGGGAAGCATAGGAAGTGCTGAATCTTTTCACTGCTAACCCCTTGTCTGCATCATTGATAATAACAAACAATTGCTAAAATTTTACACTGGAATAGCTTATTACAAGTTGTTAATAACTTTCAAGTCATTACATCCACTTGATGCTGTTTAGTTTCTATATGACTTGATTAGACAGTACAGTATTGACCATATCCTTCTTCTAAAAGGCCTCTTACCCTTAACATTGTAAGACAACAGTATTATGATGCATTTGTTATACTATTTTTTCTTCCCATTTGCACTGTCACCCACTTCCTCAGCAGCTCTTCACGTGTTGAGGCACTTCTAGTCTATCAAAATACCGTTTATTTTTCTGCCTTTACTCTAGTTGTTTTCATAATCTATTTTCCCTGGTGGGAGGTAGAAATGTGGGGGCATTCTAATTGCAATCTTCCTAACTAAATTACCTAACAACTTTACTTTTTGTAAACTCAAAAAATAAGTGCTTAAAGACCTCTCAAGTTCTGAGGCCTGGCGCAATGGCTCACAACTGTAATCCTGGCACTCTGGGAGGCCAAGGAGGGTGGATTACCTGAGCTTACGATTTTGAAACCAGCCTGAGCCAGAGCGAGACCCCTGTCTCTAAAAGTAGCCAGGCATTATGGAGGGCACCTGTAGTCCCAGCTACTTGGGAGGCTGTGGCAAGACAATCACTTGAGCCCAAGAGTTTGAGGTTGCTGTGAGCTATGATGCCACAACACTGTACCCAGTGTATGTCTCAAAAAAATAAAATAAAATAAAAAATAAAGACCTCTCAAGTTCTGGCACCTACATCTCACTCACATCCTGATTCTGTAAGCTCCTAACTGATTCACTATAATTCAACTATACTGGACCACATTTTGTTCCCTGAATGTGGCATATTCTCTCTTAAGGTTGAAGTATTTCTTCAGGATAGCCTGTCATGTTATGTTCACATAGTTTCCTGTATCTGTATTTTCATGCCATTTCTTAGATTTTACTTTGCTTTTTAAAATATATCTTTGCCACCAATTGGATTTTATTTCCCTATAGTTTTAAGCATCTGATTTAATTTCACTCTTGCTAGGGTTACAGTTGTATTCCATGCTTTAGAAAAACTCTTGTAATATTATACACAGGTGCACGCACACACACACATACACACACTCATTCCTGCACAACTTTATGGACATTCCCATATGAAGCATTTATTACAGTTGTCTCTTGTTGGTTACTTCAGTTTTTTTTTTTTTTTACAACAACCTACACCAAAATTAATATAGATTCAAACCATTATAAATAAAATAATTCTTTACTAAAATGCAAAATGTTTGCTAAATTTAATGAGATCAGCTCAGAATTATCTATGCTAACTCTTTTGACTGAAGGAATTAGAAAAGATACCATTTTTATTATTATAGCCTTTGTGCCTTATCCCTTATTCTTTATGAGGCATGACTTTTTCTTTTATTGTCATTTTTGTTGGGACCCATTTAATTTGCTTAGTAATAATTATCTATGCAATTTTTATTCATGTTAAACTCAGGAGAGTACCAGAACTTTAGCCATTATTTTCCACTTACATATCCAAATTCATGGGAATTGGATGCATCCATCACTATGGGAACTGTTGATGGGCTAGAGAGTTCACTTTTCAAAAATATTGGTCTGTATTATAAATATTTTCAGGGCTCCAAATGCTTACTGTATTCTGCACCAAGGCTTTGGAAGTTTGCTACTCTCCCCTTTAGGATGTACTAACATTGGGACAAAAGTGCCTATATTTCATTGAATATTTCTTCCAAAAATAATTATTTTAGTAACATATATGTGTGTATGTGTGTGTGTGTTGGTGTGTATGTGTGTGTTAATTTGTCTACTTATTACCGGCCTTTCAATTAATTCACCAACAATTGGAAAGTGAGATGTGACTTCCAGAATGGTAGTGCGAGGAGCTTGGGGAAAAATCTCCACTGATACCTCTATTAAGCTGCTCAAAATTTGAAAATACAATCATTAGAAGTCTCTGGAGAGTCTTCCAACAATTTAACAGAATTGATAAAATTTAACACAAATCTACAGAGCTCAATAATGACAGCTTTCGGTTGCTCCCTTCTACTCACAGTTTTGCCTTGAGGAAGAAATGCCACTTGATTCAGCAACTAAATGGCAGTCCCATCTCCCCCAGTACTTCTGGTGGATTAGACTGGAAAACACTGGCAGGTCTTATTTCCATACCTCCTTATTGAGAAGACCTACATGAAGTGGGAATGAGGCAAATGTGTCATTTTCCTACTGCCAGATCCCAATACCTGATGGGGAGGCTGGTGCTCAGGTGAGGAAGAGCGGACTCCCTCTTTCCTGCCGAGCTTTGTGCTGCAGGACAGTTGCTCCAGCAGGACAGACAGTTGGGTGTTAGCTTTAATCTTCCTCCATATTCCTATGGCAACAGCATTAGTCTTAATGAAGTAGGCAGCAAGTGAACATGGCAGCCCTTATCATCCCATTTACGGTCTATAGGTCAATTAGGTAGTTTCCATTGCTGCCCCGTCCCCACCACACTCACACATAGCTATTCTATGCATGAGAAATACCTATGAGATGATAGAGATGATCAAGCTTTTCTCTAATACCCACAGCCCTCAGGCTTTGGTGTGTGGCTCAGAGTGTCCTCCCAGGGAAGGGTTGGAAAAATTCCTCAAAAACTAGCAAGAGCCCCGTCCTTGCCAATGATCTGACATTAATTGGATTAGGTTACGGAATAGTTTACAACTTAGGGCATGGCTCCCACAATCAAATAATCAACAAGCAACTAATAGAGGCTAACAGTCGAGTGTGAGACCAACAGAAGCAGTCTAGACACAAGTTTAATAGCAAATCAAGAAGAGAGACTATCGAAAAACCCTAAAGCCAAAATTGAATTTAAGAAAATAAATGTATATGCAGTAATAATTTTAAATGGTTAGGGATAATTGAACACATAAGAACCAGAAATTCTATTCCAAGAGAAATAGAAACATCCAACCATATAAAAGTATATTTGTAGGTTCATAATAGTAATGTTCACAATAGTCAAATAGTGAAAACAACTTGAATGTGTATGAACAGATAAATGGATAAACTAAATATGACATAGCTACACAAGGAGATTGTATTTGATAATAAAGAGGAATAAAGTACTGATACATACTACAATGTGGATGAACCTTGAAAACATTAGGCTAATGGCAACCATCAAATCATAGGACAACACATCATATGATACCATTTATGTAAAAATCTACTGCAGATACATCTATGAAGATGATGTAAATTAGTAGTTACCTAAATCTTGGGTGGGAATATAGAATAGAGAGGACTGCTAATGGGTATAAGTTTCTTTTATAGGCTATTGAAATAGTATTAAATTGATTATAGTGATTGTTATTCAAGCTCTGTTTATACTAGAAACTATTGGATTGTATCCTTAAATAGAGGAATTATGTGGCTGTGTATTAATATTTCAATAAGGGTAAAGAAACTTTTTTTACTCTATAACTCATATTACCTCAAAATTTCCACATTTAAAATACATTTCAAAATTTTAGACCCACTTTTATAATAAAATCACTTCCTACAAACCAAATTTTAGTTTGAATGATTCCCTTCTTATTTTTATTATCAGTTTTTACTTTGGGACCTAACATTTTAATGATATCTAATTTTTGATTCTCTAAGGGTTTTTGTTTGCATTATATGTTTTTCAGAATTCATTTTATATCCCATTCTGCAAAGTAGTTCCTCTATATCTTCCAACAGTAGAGTGCATATATTGATTATTTATTTAATATTTTCGATTTCTGAAATGCAATCTGAATTTTTAAATTTACATGAAAAAGTGTTCACTATCATTAATCATCAGGGAAATGAAAACAAACCCACAGCGAGATATCCCTTCACTCCTTATAGAATGACCGTTATCAAGAAGGCAGAAGATAGTAAGTGTCGGTGAGAATGTAGAGAAAAAGGAACACTTGAAGAGCATTGGAAGAAATGCTAATTTATTAACGCAGCTGTTAGGAACATGGTATGGAGGTCCCTCAAAAATTTAAGAATAAAACATATGATTCATCAACCTCAACAGTAAGTATGTATCCAAGGAAAAGAAAATAAGTATGTTGAAGAAATATCTGCACTCTCATGTTCACTGCAGCACTATTCACGATAGCTAAGATAGGGAATCAACCTAAGTGTCGATCAATAAATTGATAGGGCGGTGCCTGTGGCTCATCAAGTAGGGCGCCGGCCCCATGTACTGAGGGCGGTGAGTTCAAACCCGGCCTCGGCTGAACTGCAAAACAGAAAAATAGCTGGGCATTGTGGCAGGCACCTGTAGTCCCAGCTACTCAGGAGGCCGAGGCAAGAGAATCGCCTAAGTCCAGGAGTTGGAGGTTGCTGTGAGCTGTGTGACGCCATGGCACTCTACGGAGGGTGATAAAGTGAGACTCTGTCTCTACAAAAATAAATAAATAAATAAATTGATAAAGGAAATGTGGTATGAAACATGTGAAGAACTCGTCAGCCATGTAAAGGAGAAAATCCTGTCATTTTCAAAAAAAAATGAATGAACCTGGAGGACACTATCCTAAGTGAAATAAGCCAAGTACGGAAGGACAGATACTGCCCTATGTGTGGAATCTAAAGCAATCAAACGCAAAGGAGCAGAGATCATAGTGGGGTTGCCCGAGGCTGGGAGATAAGGGAAACATGAAGACCTTGGTCAAAGAATGCAAAGTTACATTTAGATGGGAGGAATAAACTGTAAGCATTTGAGGTAATGGATAGGATAATTAGCTTGAGTCTGTCATTACACACTCTGTGCCTATATTATAATATTATTTATCCTAACCACACTGTATAAATAATAATTATATATAATTATAATTTTTCAAAAAATAAAGTATTTGCCCACTGGGACCATTTTCTTTTGCTTAGTATTTTCTTGTGACTTGGAAGTTACATATTTATTTATTATTTCTGTTATAAATTACACTTAAGGCTATATATTCACATTTAAATCTCTACTTCTATAACTCTTCATGTGAAGACATTATTTTATATTGCTTTCTTTCCTGGTAAAATTATAAACTTGACACAATAAACTCCCCTACTTCTATTTCCTTCTTCACTATGTTTTGTCCTGACTGAATTTCGGAAGGCTAAATTTAGACTTAGTATTTTCTACTCGTTCCCTTGTATTTATTGTAACAATTATTATCATATGTGTTAACATGTATTATCTAATACTCACAAATATTTTGATCCTATTGTCTTTTTTATTTATACATACTTGTGTGATTGAATGCAGATTAATCAATCATTTTATCTAATTAAAACATGATTCCTTATTTTTATGCATTTTATTTTTGGTTGAAATTTTCTTTGCAGAGATTTTCAGAACAGGCATTTACTGGCACCTTCACTGAGCTCTTTTCAGCTCAATTATATATTTTTTCCTTTACAAATAAATTTTTTAAAACATAGCATTTTAGATTTTCTCTTCCCCTCCGTTCCCCGAATGGTTAGTTTTTTTCAATGTCAGTGAACAATACTCACTATCATTTACCTAGGCATATCACTGTCATATTAATGTCAGGCAGAATACTAAAGAAGATAAATCTTGAAAAAAATTTAGGTATAAGAGATATTTTACCAATAAAATACCAGGTAATTGCAGCAGATTTCCTATCAGAAATTAAGCAAGTAAGAAGAGAGTTAAGTGAAATATTTAAAGTAATGTAACAAAAAAGCAACCAACTCAAAATTCTATATCCAGTGAAATTATGTTTTAGATAAACCAAATAAAGAAAATTCATTGACAACAGACTTGCCTTGCATGATAGGTGAAACAAAAGAAAAGTGGCATATGTCAGGAAATTGAATTTATATAAATAAAGGGAGCGTGTCAGGGAAGGAATTCGATAAGGTAAAGCCAAATATTATTTTTGTATTAATAATCTAAAATATAGCTATTTAAACTAATAAGAGTAGCAATACTAGAATGCACAGAATAAAATGAATGCCAGCAATGTCATGAGGTATAGGAGATGGGAATTGGAAATGCCGTTTCAAAATACTTCCAAAACACATGAGACAGAATACAAATATTTGAAGGTAAAATTCAATCAGTTCCAATGCCTTTGTAAATAATGAGGAAACCACTAATTTATTTAAAGGAAGCACAGCCAATGTATTAAGAGAAAAGATGAAAAGATAATCACATAAAGTTTTTGATCAATACCAGAAAGTTTTCCACAAAAGAAACCTGTGGAAATTAATAGAAAACTGCCACAAATATGCATAACATAAATCCAAATATATCAACAATCAATTTAACTGTAAATTGTCTAAAAACAACAATGAAAAGCCAGAGGCTGTCAGGGAGAATCTAAAGATCTAACTACAGCTGACCCCAGAACAGCATGGTATGAACTCTGCGGGTCCACTTACAGGTACACTTCCTCTGACTGCCACTCTGAGACAGCAAGACCAACCCCTCCCTCTCCTTCTTCCTCCTCCTCCTCAAATAACAAAGACAAGAATGAAGACCTTTATGATGATTCACTTACATAAATGAATTATTATCCATTTATAACATTTTCTTTTCCTTATGATTGTCTTAATGGCATGTTCTTTTCTCTTGCTTACTTTCCTTATGTTACACAGACTTTTTTGATCATGAAGGAGTGTCGGCAAGAGTCACATTACATATTGATAGAGAGATCAATGTGTAAACAATCTAGTGCAAATGTCCTTATGATAAAATGATTTGTTTTTCTACTAGATGCCTAGTACTGGGATCGCAGGGTCAAATGGAAGGTTTAATTTGAGGATTCTCCATACTTCTTTCCAAAAAAGTTGCACCAGCTTGGAGTGCCACCAACAATGTGAAAGTGTTCCCCTCTCTGTACATCCACCCCACCATCTGCAGCTTTGGGATTTTGTGATGTGGGCCATTCTCCCTGGGGTTAGGTGATATCTCAGGGCAGTTTTGATTTGCATTTCTCTGATGATGGGAGACAATGAGCATTTTTTCAAATGTTTGTTAGCCATTCATCTGTCTTCCTCAGAGAAGGTTCTGTTCACATCTCTTGCTCAGTGACAGATGGGATTATTTGCTCTTTTTTTGTTGATTAATTTGAGTTCTCTGTAGATTCTAGTTATCAACCCTTTGTCAGATTTGTAACATGTATGTATCTTTTCCTATTCTGAGGTTGTCTCCTTTCTTTAATTGTTGTGTCCTTAGCTGTGCAGAGCTTTTCAGTTTAATAAAGTCCCATTTATTTATTTTTGTTGTTCTTGCAATTGCCATAGTAGTCTTCTTCATAAAATCATTCCCCAAGCCAAAATATTCAATAGTTTTTCCTGCATTTTCTTCTTGGGTTTTTCTCTTTTCATGTCTTAGATTTAAATCTTTTATCCATCTTGTGTCAGTTTTTATAAGTGCAGGTCCAGTTTCAGTCTTTTACATGTGTTATCCAGTTCTCCCAGTACTATTTATTGAATAAGTATTCTTTTCCCCAATGTATGTTTTTGTTTGGTTTATGAAAGATCAAATGGCAGTAAGAGATTGGTTCCAGCACTTGGTTCCATATGTCTATGCCTCTATTTTTATGAATGGACACTCAAACTGAGGCACATTCATAGACTATTATTCATTGATAAAAATAAATGAGCTATGGCTCTGTGCCTGTGGCTCAATGGGCTAAGGTGCCAGCCACGTACACCTGAGCTGACGGTTTCGAATTCAGCCCAGACTGCCAAACAACAATGACGGCTGCAACCAAAAAATAGCCAGACGTTGTGGCGGGCGCCTGTGGTCCCAGCTACTTGGGAGGTGAAGGCAAGAGACTCGCTTGAGCCCAGGAATTGGAGGATGCTGTGAGCTGTGATGCCACAGCACTCTACCCAGGGTGACAGCTTGAGGCTCTGTCTCAAAAAAAAAAAAAAAATTAGCTAATTTGCAGCCTCACCTGCATTTGAATGTTTATTGTAGCATAATTCATAATTGCAATGATGTGGAGTCAACCCAAGTGCCTACAAATTCATGAGAGGATTAATAAAATGTTGTGTATGTGAACCATGGAGTAATACTCAGCCACAAAAAAGATAAATTAAAACCTTTGGAACAATCCTGATGGTACTTGAGACCATTTCCCTAAGTGATGTATCACAAGAATGGAAAAAACAAACACTGCATGTCCTCGCTATTAAACTGAAACTAACTTATGAGCTCATACATGAACAGAGGGAAGTAAAACTTAGTGAACATCAACCAGGTGGGGATAGGGGAGGAGGGAAGGGGAACACAAAATAAAATAAAATAAATGAGCCATCAACTTATTAAAAGACATTCAAAAATATTAAATATACACTACAAAAGTAAGATAAGTCAGTCTGGAAAACCTTATCTGGATGACATGAATTTTTTGGAAAATGTAGAACTAGGGAGTCAGTACAATGATCAGTGTTTGCAAAGAGTTCAGGGGTCTGTGAGAAATTTGAGTGTGTAAAGCATAGGAGATTTTTGAGAGCAAAACAAGCTTTGTTGTATGATATTATAATGGTGAACAGACATTAGGTATTTGTCAGACTCCTTAGAATTTGAAGTACAAATAGTAAAAGTTAATGTAAAATACTTTAAAAATATTTAGGTGTTTTGCGATTCCAGGATAGAATGCAGAATATGCCAAAATAATCTCACTTTGTTATTCTTATGTGAAAACACCTCCCTGAGGGAGTAGTGGAACAACATGCTGATGTAAGAATTTTAGAAATAAATGATGTCCGTAAGACTGACTACCAAAGAAACCTAGTATGAACACCATTGATAAAGTGGTTTACCACGTGGCTATGGAGTAACAATTCCGGTACCACTACACGTAGATACCTGAACAGTTGGATGAGCAGGCTATTGAACTCACTGTTCCAGTAAGAGGCTCAGGGAGGTAGGGAGGAAGCATGTATGAGTCACGTGGTAATGGGTTAGAAATGGAGACATCACTGGGAACTTGTGTTTAGCTTAATATGCTACAGATGGTCCCCAATTTCTGTGGTTCAACTATTATTTTTTAACATTAAGATAAAGAAAAGCAATATGCATTCAGTAAGCTCCCCAACTTATGAAGGGGTTATGTAGGGATAAGCTCATCGTAAACTGAAAATATCATAAATTGAGAACTCACATTTGACTTAGGATACTTTCAATTTACTATGTATTTATATGGATGCAACCTTACTGTAAATTGAGGAGCATCTTCACACAAATGGCTAAATGTAGAAATGTGTGTGTGTGAGAGAGTAGGTGTACATTGTCTAGTACTTGGGTGGATTTTTTTTTTTTGCTACAGTAGCAATGAATACACATTGTGCACAGATCTTGATTTCCTATAGCATTCTTCAATAAAAGAAACCAGGATTCCTTGAAGAAAGAGTAAATTCTAGACCAGCTAAGGAAATATGGCTCTATCTTGAATGTCTTGTATCAGAAATAAGAATATTCTAAGAAATAGAACAAATAAATTGAAAACCAATCAAGTATATCAAAAAGAAAATGCATACAACTGGAAGAATTCCCAACATCCAAACAAGAAAAAAATCAAACAGCAAAGTATAGGAAATAGAATTGGATAATAATCCAAAGCATGACCTAAAAATGAGCCCATTCTTATATAAATTATTGAGTAAATAAATACTTGGGAAAGACAAGAAAACACCCCACAGCAGAATTTCAAATAATTTATGTAAATACTCCTCCCTAAAGCAGGGGAGCACTTAAAAAACAGGAGGCTAAATGTAGAAAAGTGTGTGTGTGAATCCTGGTTTCTTTTATTGAAGAACGCTATAAGAAATCAAGATCTGTGCACGGGGTATATTCATTGCAACTGTAGAAAAAAAATTCATGTATGTACTAGCCAATGTTCACACTGTCTCTCACACACATTTCTAAATTTATCCTCCCACCTATTTTCTTTGTGTGTTTTTTTTTTTTTTTTTTTTTTTTTTTTTAGTTTCTGGCCAGGGCTGGGTTTGAACCTGCCACCTCTGAGTAGGGTCAGTGCTCTACTACTCTGAGCCACAGGTGCCGCTCTAGCCTCCCTCCTTTCTAAGTAAGGGCTGTGCATAGTGACTTCCTCCAAAGAGTATAATATGGAAAGGGAGAAGGAAACAGAGCAACCTCATAGCAGAGAGACCTGAAGAACACACCTCAGAATAGGTGATCACGTTAATCTTTATCAGTCATACTAATAATAATCACCCTTGACATGATATAATGGTAACATTAATTGGCCTCTTTGATAGCCTTCCAAAAATATAATTTCCTTGTATAATCATGAGATGGACATCAGATAAATACCGATAATGTGTTCTGTCAACAAAGTTCCTGACTATACCTCCAAAAAAACCTGCCAAGATCATCAAAAACAAGGAAAATTTGAGAAAATGTCACAGTTTGAAGCAACTCAATAAGTACTAAGTGTAATATGATAACTTGGATGAGGATCTACATTTGAAAAATAACATTAAGGAAGAATTCGGGAACTCTAAAAAAGTATGGACTTAATAACAAGGTACTAACATGGGTTAATTAATTGTGACAAAAACTAACGTAAAGTGTTAGCAATGGAGGAAACAGGTGTAAGCTCAGTAGCGTATTTGCTAGAATTCTGTACTACATTTGCTGTTCCAAAATTGTTCTAAAAGGGAGCATTTATTTAAAAATGTACATAAAACCATACAACAAAAAAGAAAGTGAAAAATTATTCTAAGAGTGTGGCTTTATTTATTAGCTATAAATGCAGTGTGATTGGAGGGCTGTACTCAGATCTAATACAGGAGGATTAGGCAGTATATTCAAAGGTATAATTTTTGTCCTTATGCCTATTATTTGACCCTTAAGTCATGTCTAGCTCTCTGAGCTCTGAATTAGCATTTCATCTTAAGAATCTCTCATCGCACTAAGAGTTTGAGATGAAAGAAAAACGTAGGGCACATTTGGATTGACTCATAAGCCAGAAGGCATTTTGCCCAGGGAATTCTCTGTGGAGGAAGCTTTGTGAAGTAGATAGGGAGAGAAAAGGAGAATTCTAATCCTATCTTTTCAAGGGCTACGATTTCCATTTAGCTCATCTCTAATGCAGATTTGAACTCTTAATTAAATTCATTAGATAAAATGTTTGCTCAGCTGCACAGGTTGATCCAAAGTTGCAAATATATCTCACAGCCCAGCTTTTGATTTATGGGGGAAAAAATGCATGGAAAGCATTTTTTTTTGATGGAATCAAATTATAAGCTGTGACATTTTGACAATGTCCTGTGTACTCCAGTTAATAAAGTTTGAGACCAATAAAGCCAACCATATTATTTGGGAAAAATATGGATTGACATTACTTTGTTCATTGGATGTCATAAAATATGAATATGTTTTAAAAGTTTTAGTAAAACAGAGAGACTATTAATTTTGTTGAATTATAAAATAAAATTCAGCAACATCATTGTCATGTTATTTCCATCCAAATCATTTCATGTGAATTATAAAGTGAGGAATCATTCATAAAACCTTCAGTTGTTTACAAAGGGGAGTGTGATCATTTTTTTAAACCATAAAACAATGGGGGGGGGTAGAGATATTTTAACCACTGCTGAGTTTATCTCTATTGAAATGTTGACAAAATTTAGAAATTTGAATGATTTCTGGTTTCCATAAGATGTCAAAATACCTTCAAAGTAAATTTAGATAATAACTGTCAATTTAGATAATATCCAAATATATATATATACATATATATATATATTTTTTTTTTTTGTAGAGACAGAGTCTCACTTTATTGCCCTTGGTAGAGTGCCGTGGCTTCACACGACCTCCAACTCTTGGGCTTAGGTGACTCTCTTGACTCAGCCTCCCGAGTAGCTGGGACTACAGGCGCCCACTGGCTATTTTTCTGTTCTGCAGTTCAGCCGAGGCCGGGTTTGAACCAGCCACCTTCATATATGGGGCCGGCGCCCTACTCATTGAGCCACAGATGCCGCCCAATGTCCAAATATTTTTTAAAACACTTCAGGATAGTATTTACCTCCCGAATTTTATCTACTCCATTTCTTTACAGTTCACTTCAGCTAAATTTCTACTCCTATTCACGTATCTGCTTGCAAGTACGAGCTTGTGCAAGTTTTTAGCTCAGGCCAATGTTTTATTTTTTATAAATGGGGTGGGGATTGAGAGGAAGTCAGTAACCTCTCTAGGCTCGAAATGAAGATTAAAAGAGATATTTTATGTTAAATATGTATCACAAGTGGTGGCACATAGAACACTTCATAATATTAGTTAGGAGAGGAGAAAGAAAAAGAATTTAAGAAACACAAATTGACTGGGCATCTATTTGGTCCTAACCTGCATTCTAAGCGCAAGAACGAGAAAACATTTAAGATACAGATTCTATTCACAAAAATCCACAGTCCAGTAGAGGAAAAAGAAAAGCATACTAGGAAAGCATAGTGAGTCCTGTAGGACAGTGGAAGAAGAGAACAAATCTGTCTATGAGAAAACGAAGAAAGAGCTAAATTAGAGACTAAAATGCATTATGAACTTTTATTGATACCAAGCTGAAGTTTCAGTTTTCGTTCAATTTTTAGACCAGTCTTATTTAGAAATAAGAAATCACAGATAATTTACCTTAATATTAAATTTTCTGCCAATCTATTATTTCTATGTCTTTCTCCTTCTAGGCCTGCCTGATCTTTTGATTCAAGGTTTCACTGGGGCCCTGCCCATAAACACTTCTGGAAACAGTTTGTGTCACTGCTTAGCATCCGAAGCCCTGTAGCGTCTAATTCCTTCCAACCTTTCTTGAATCCATTAGTAACATGTCAATTCCTATCCTGCAAGATAAGAAAGTGCAATGTGTACTGTGGCGACCGGTCTCCCACCCACCACTTTGTGTACCTGGGGAATAGCAACTGGCATGAGACAGACTAGAAAATGGAACATCTGATTGGAATACATGTACATAACAAGTATACAGAACCTTTCTTGGACCTCTGAGTACAACATAAGTGCTCTACGTCTTGGTTCTATAACTGTTTAAAACCGCTGAAAATATTTATTTAAAGGCAAAAAAAAATGTGTATGCAACATAATCAATTTTTTGTAAAGTATCCTTTAAAAGATATATATATATACATACATACATATATATTTGTGTGTGTGGATACACGTCTATATACCTAATTTTGTCTACTTATTCATCCATCACTGATACTTAGGTAACTTCCACCTCTTAGCTATTGAATATTGCTGCTATGAAAAGGGTGTACAAATAGCTGTTTGAAATGCTATTTCCAGGGTAATGCCTGTGGCTCAGTGAGTAGGGCACCGGCCCATAGACCAAGGGTGTGGGGTTCAAACCTGGCCCCGGCAAAAGTGCAAAATAAAAAATTGTTGAACATTGTGGTGGGTGCCTGTAATCCCAGCTACTCAGGAAGCTGAGGCAAGAGAATCGCCGGAGTTCAAGAGCTAGAGGTTGCTGTGAGCTGAGACGCCACAGCACTCTACCGAGGGCAAAAAAGTGAGACTCTGTAAAAAAGAAAAAGAAAAAAAAGAAATGCTATTTCTAGATACATAACCAGGGTGCAATTACTGGGTCACATAATAATTCTATTTTTTTGTTTGTTTGTTTTCCATTGAGGTTGCATCAATTTACATTCTCACAATAGTTGAACCTAAACTTTAAAATACAATTTTCTCACATTCCTTGTTTATAGTGCTAGATCCAGGTTTTCTATTTTATTTATTATGTATCTGTATGGCTACAGTAAAATTCCAAGATTGCATTCCTAAGTAATGTTGCCCTTGGCCGGGAAGTTGTCATTGTACTTGTCCAGAAGCCTGACATTGCTTAGATTTTTGTATCCTGCCAACTGCAAATTCTGAAGTACCTTTGGAGTCCTATAATGGTTTTGGAATTCACTCCTAATCTTTCATTGGGAAAAAGAAACTATGGGAATTGCTTAACTGATTCTGTAAATGGCCCTTCCCTGAATGAGTGGTATTTTCACTAGGACTTACATGATGTAAAATTTTCTGTGACTAAAGTATAGAAAGTTAATAACCTTCAAGGCTTGTTCTCAAGTGCACTTCCCCCAAATACAGAAATGTAGAGCTAGAGTAACATCGAGAACATGAAAGCACTCAGCCTGTGCACATTTCCACATAGGATTTCCATACAGCAGAAACATCACAAGAAAGCATGTTTCAGGGAAACCACATAGGAAGTACCAGGAATGTGACAAAGCACTGAGCATTAGCTGAGGGAATCACCCCAGAAAATTGAATTTCTAGCCAATAAATAATGAGGACCTTAAAATATATTGTTTACAAATACTTTAGGTGTTTAAAATTATTGTCTATTTTTATTGATTGTAAATACATGAGGACAGAAAACATAAACAATATATTTAACTTTGCTGAAAGAAGTTTGCTAACCTGATAGATGCCAAAAAGTCTCAGCTAACAGCCAGACAGAATTGGCAGCTAAGTAATAGATCATTATACAGGGACCCACTAGCTGGTCTTTGTGCAGGTAAACTGGAAACCATTTGTGTTAATGTGTTGAAATGTATAAACAAAGTTTAAATGGGATGAAGTATCCAGTTGACCCTGAAATAAGACAGGTATGAACAGCTGGGTTCACTTAGCATGCTGATTTTCTTACCTTCTCCACCACTGAGACAGCCAGGTCAGCCTCTCTTCTTCCGCTTACTCATTGTGAAGATGTTGGGGAGGACAATTTCTTCCACTTATTGAATAGTAAATGTATTTTTCTTCCTTATGATTTTCTTCATTACATTTTCTTTTCTCTAGTTTACCTTTGTAACAATACAAGACTTAATACATATAGAATATAAATATATACTGATTGTGTATATTATTGATAAGGAGTTTAATCAACAGCAGGCTATTTATAGTGAAGGTTTTGGGAAACCAAAAGTTATCTGGAATTTTTGACAGAATAGGGATTGGAATATCTAACCCCCACATTGTTCAAGGGTCAATTGTATAGTAAAAGGTAATATGTTCATTGATGTTGTTTTTGAACACTCTAACAAAATAAAATCTGTTTCTAATGATAATATACTAGAGGAACCATTAAAAAATAACAGCTTAATAGCTTCAAATTTACCATAAATAAACCCAAGATTATTAAATTCAAAGAATTTCTGAAAATAAAAGAGTGGGAAAATTTACTTGATATAAAGAAAGAAGAAATATCTTGCATAAGGGATGGGTATATGTGCCCTAAATAGAAAGGCTTTCACAAATACAATACTAGCTCTCATTTTCAAACAGTCTGTCCTTAATTGAAACCCTAACATCATTTTAGCTTCTTATATCCACTGTAGTGAAGTAGTCAGAGAAATCTTACAGGCTTTAGCCATTAGGATACACTATGACTTAATACTGTAAGTTCTTATCCTGTCCTTAAATGACCATATGTCGGTTTCGCGCGGGGTGGGCACTCCCGGCCCCCTGCGACTCCCCACGCCCGGCCGACCTGGCCGCTGCTCCCAGGACGTTCTCCGGAGGCCCCCGGGCCCAGGCCGGGCAGCGTGCTGTGCTCGCGGAGAGAAAAGATCGCATTTTTCCTCTATCCCTGTTTTTCTTCTTGGGTAAATGGATTCCTAGGGATATGGATTCACTTAGCCTGCACGCTTCAGAAGCAAGCAAAGGCTACCAAAAGAAAATACCAAGCGTCCAGTGAGGCTCCCCCAGCAAAACCGAGGAACAAAGCATCATTTTTCCCAGCCAAGAAAACTAGCGTTAAAGAAACTCAGAGGACTTTTAAAGGGAATGTACAAAAAGCATTTTCTCCAAAGAAATATTCACTTAGCACAAATGACAGAAACCAAGAAGAAAAGCAGTGCATTAAGACTCCATCATCGTTTAAAAACAACCCTGAAATTCCAGAACTCCACAGACCTGTAGTAAAGCAGGTACAAGAAAAAGTATTTACTTCAGCTGCTTTCCATGAGCTGGGCCTCCACCCCCACTTGATATCTACAATAAATAATGTCTTGAAAATGTCTAGTATGACCCGTGTTCAGAAGCAAACTATTCCTGCATTGCTGGAAGGCAGAGATGCTCTTGTGAGATCCCAGACGGGCTCAGGTAAAACTCTTGCCTATTGCATCCCGCGGTCCAGTCCCTCCAAGGAGTGCAGTCAAAAACACAACGCAGTGATGGCCCCTATGCGCTGGTAGTCGTGCCAACAAGAGAGCTGGCTCTACAAAGCTCTGACACTATCCAGAAACTGCTGAAGCCATTTACCTGGATTGTGCCTGGAGTGTTAATGGAAGGAGAGAAGAAAAGATCAGAAAAAGCCAGACTCCGCAAAGGAATAAATATTCTTGTCTCAACTCCTGGACGTCTGGTGGATCATATAAAACCCACAAAGAACATTCATTTTAATCGGATACGATGGTCGGTTTTCGATGAAGCAGACAGAATCTTGGATTTGGGTTTTGAAAAGGATATTGCAGTAATACTCAATGCTGTAAATGCTGAATGCCAAAAACGACAGAACGTTTTGCTGTCTGCGACACTCACAGAAGGTGTCACAAGGCTTGCGGATATCAGTTTGCATAATCCAGTCACTACTGCTGTCCTGGATGAAAGCCACGACCAACGTAACCCAAAGGACAGAGTGGTCCGGAAGTCTCACCTCTACAAACTGGTGACTAGCTAGATGGCTTTGCAATACCAGGGAGTCTGGACCAGCACGTGGCATTGGTTCCCAGCAAACTGAGGCTTGTCTCCCTGGCAGCCTTCATTCTTCAAAAATGCAAGTTTGAAAAAGGCCAGAAGATGATTGTCTTTTTCTCAAGTTGTGAACTGGTGGAGTTGCACCGCAACCTCTTCCTACAGACCCTGTTGAGCAGCCCAGGGGCCCTGACATTAGGGCAGTTACCATCTGTCTCCGCAAGATTGAAATTCCTATGGCTGCATGGCAACATGGAGCAGGAGGAAAGAACAGCAGTGTTTCAGGAATTCTCACATTCCAAAAGAGGTATCCTTCTTTGCACGGAGGTTGCGGCTCCGGGCTTAGATCTCCCTCAAGTCACGTGGATTGTTCAGTACAACGCTCCGTCTTCACCTGCAGAATACATCCATCGGATTGGAAGAACTGCCGGGATTGGCTGCCATGGGAGCAACCTGCTCATTTTGGCTCCTTCGGAGGCAGAATATGTCAACTTGTTGGCTCCTCACAAAATCAAAAATCCCATGCTGTTGGCCCCCAGGACATCCGAGAGCGAGCCACAGTCTTGCAGACGATATTTGAAGATTATGTGCACTCCAGCGAGAAGAGGGTCTCCTGGGCAAAGAAAGCTCTACAGTCCTTCATCCGAGCCTATGCAACCTACCCCAGGGAACTGAAGCACGTCTTTCACGTTCGGTCCCTCCACCTTGGGCATGTGGCTAAGAGCTTCGGACTAAGAAATGCCCCCCAAAATCTTAATGTCTCAGCTATAAAGAAGAAGAAAGCAAACCTGAAAAGGTGAGATGAACTGAATTTCAGTCATGCGTCACAGGACGCATGGGAGTCATAGGAAGACTCTTATGTATTCCATGTAACTGACCCTGGGGCCACACCTTGTCCCATTGAGGTGGGAGGGGCAGGTGCCTGAGCCTCAGATTTGAGGCACTGCTGAAGTCCAGATCTCCAACGAGCTGGGTCCCGGGGCTTAGTGCTGGTCTCACGGTGCTGAGACACACCTCCAGTGCAGAGCACTCGATCAATGATGTCGTCTTCTCCCCAAAAGCGCGGTTCTCCCAGAACTGTCCAGAGCCCTGGTGAGGGCAGAGTCAGGGCATGGTGTTGCCCTGTGGGTTACGAGTCCACTCCCCATGCAGAGATGCTTTCTCTCAGCACGTTGCATTTGGAAAACTTCTTCCTGCCCTCAAAGTGATGATGTGCTTTTAGTACGAGCCCAGCCCTCACAGGAGTGGGAACACTGAGACCCCTGTCAGCTGCCCTTGGAAAGAACTTTGGGGTAAATGGCCAGGGTTGCTTATGTCACTGTGAGTGGGCAGGATGTGATGAACAAATGTTTGGGGGCACAAAGACTTTCTTCTTTCACTTTCCCTGGGTGGCAGTTACTTTGCATTGTATATCCTTCTTTTTTACGTTAATTACAAATGCCACAAATAAAAAAAAAATGACCATATGTCATAATAAAACATCTCATGTTACTACTAAATGATCAAAAGCTTTAAAATCTATGTATACTTTTTTGTTTTTTAATGATAGTGGGATTACTCAAACTGAGTATCTGATTTTTTTAATCTAAAAAAATCCAGGCATTTAATCACCTATTTATTAATTAATTTATTTTTATTTGTTTCTTCCAAGTCCTCTTTTTATTTTTCCCTTTAGTAGTGAAGTATTTAATTACATAAACATGTTAAAAGTACATTTTAAATATTTACATCTACTTGACAGAAAATAGATGGAATATTTTGCCATGTTTGTGACAGATTTTTTTTCAAATAAATGATGTGCATAGTGCTAAAGTATCACTCTGCAATATGTTCCCGCTCTATCTCCAGAAGTAACAACTATCCTAAAGTTGATGTGGATTCTTCTCCTGAGTGTTTTCTTCCCTGCCCGTGTGTGTATGAAAATATGCACCGAACTTGGACGGGGAACCTGTGCCTTTAAGGCTGTATGTGGCCTCCTTGATCTTTTAAGTTCAGCCTCTTGACTGAATCCAAATTTTACAGAACAAATGCTTTTATTTTATTAATATGTTTTTATTTATCTTTTCTCTTTTATTTTACTTTCAGAATGAACATAGTTAAAATAGCAAAGAACAGGTTGGGTGTGGTGGCTCATGCCTGTAATCCTAGCACTGAGGGAGTCCGTGGCTGGTGGATAGTTTGAGTTCCAGACCAACCCGAGCTAAAGCAAGACCCTGTCTCTACTAACATAGAAAAAACAGAGGCAAGAGGATTGCTTGAGCCCAAGAGTTGGAGGTTGCTGTGAGCTATGACACCACACTCTACCCAGGGCAACAGATTGAGAATATGTCTCAAAAAAAAAAAAAAAAAATAGCAAAGAACAAAGTAAGTTTCAACAAAATAATCCTTTCATATTAACTGGCACATTCAGACCATTAGTAAGTGATAAAGGCTAAACCCAAATCAAGATGCCTTAATGGTCGTGAATGACTGATACCCATCTAATAGTATCAAGTGAAACTATGGACCTCCATCCTGTAACCAAATATTCAAATGCTTTCTAACAAAAAACAGACACAACAAAGTCATTTAAAGGTTAGGCAACTTAAAATGAGCAAATACTTTTCATTGTTTGAAATTATAAAGGACACAGTCATTATATTTTTACACAATAGTGTATATTTTTCAGTGTATCTTATTGAAATTTCTTGAATGTATCCTTATTTGGTTACAGCTAAATTAATGTAGCCTTCAAACAAGAAAAGATCCCCTACTCTTGCATTCAACTTTCACATGGAAAATATTCTCTGTACTGGAGGCTTTCAATAACTCATAATATTTTCCTGGAATAAGGAAAGATTAAGCACAATGACAACCACAAAATCTGTTCCTTACACAGTAAACTTGTCTTCTGGGCTTACAATTCAATGCAGGCTAGTAGGAAGATTCAGTTCCATGCAGACATCCAAGGATGTCTACGCTCTCATCTTAAGATGCCACACTCTTCTACATTCAAAAAGTCTCTGCTATCAGCTGATAAAGGAAGAGAATGGAGTTTTTCAAGAGGGAAGATTGTATAAACCAGTGAAGAAATTGGCATATGTCACTTTTGCCCCCAGGGGCCGGGGCCGGGCGGCGCGGGGGGGCGGGGGGGGGGGGGGGGGGGGGGGGGGGGGCGGCGCGGGGGTGGGACGGGGGGGCGGGCGCGGGGCGCGGGGCGGTGGGGGG
>CAUYRH010038543.1:0-44377 GCA_963574655.1 Perodicticus potto | reverse complement strand
TGCATGTCTTCTGAGCAGACTTTTGCCACTGTGCCTGGCCTATTACTTTTATAATTGAAAAAGCAATACTCTAAAATTGTATTATTATTATTATTATTTTTTTGAGACAGAGCCTCAAGCTGTCACCCTGGAGAGAGTGCCATGGCATCACAGCTCACAGCAACCTCCAATTCCTGGGCTCAAGCGAGTCTCTTGCCTCGGCCTCCCAAGCAGCTGGGACTACAGGCGCCCGCCACAACGCCCGGCCATTTTTTGGTTGCAGCCGTCATTGTTGTTTGGTGGGCCTGGGCTGGATTCGAACCTGCCAGCTCAGGTGTACGTGGCTGGCGCCTTAGCCTGTTGAGCCACAGGCGCTGAGCCTAAAATTGTATTTTTAATTGTATTATTCTTAACAGTAGGAAGTAGAAACCATTCTTACCGAAGCACTGAGTGCAGGGCTGGCAGGGGCTGTAGATTTCTTTTAATCTTGCAATTTCAGTTAACAGAAGAGAAGACTGAGGACAGGTAAGAGAGAGAACCTACCAAGCCAGGATCAAACAGCAGAGAAGAAAGAAGGGGAAGGATTGGAACCAAAACCACTGGCCTCTATTTGAGGGCATTCCCTTCTCCCACGTTTCCACTTTTTTTTTTTTTTTGACAGAGTCTCACTTTGTTTACTTTGGTAGATTGCTATAGCATAATAGCTCACAGCACACGCAAACTCTTGGGCTTAAATTATCCTTTTGCCTCAGCCTCCTGAGTAGCTGGGACTACATGTGCCCACCATAACCTCCAGCTAGTTCTTCTGTTTTTAGTAGAGACAGGGTCTCACTCTTGCTCAGGCTGGTCTCAAACTCCTGAGATCAAGCAATTTATCCACCGGGGTCTCCCAGCATGCTAGGAATGAGCCACTGTGCCCAGCCCCAATTCTCTCTTTGGTAGTGATTATCTCCCTTACAGGGACAGTGAAGATGACTTTGGCATAGTGATTTTGGATGCACTAATTTAAAAGAATAACTATTGTTGGCCAGGCATGGTGGCTCATGCCTATAATCCTAACACTGTGGGAGGCTGAGGCAGGAGATGACTTGAGCTCGGGAGTTCAAGACCAGCCTGAGCAAAACAAGTCTCTACTAAAAACAAACAAACAAAAATCCCCCCAAGATAACAGAACCTGAAAAAAAGTTAGCTGAGCATTGTGGTGGATGCCCCTATTCTCAGCTACTTGGTTGACTGAGGCAGGAGGAGTGCTTGAACCCAGGAGTTTGAGGTTGCTGTGAGCTAGGCTGACACCAGGGCACTCTAGCCTGGAACAACAGAGTAAGACTGTGTCTCGAAAAAGAAAAAAAGGATCAATATGAATTCAACAAAGAAACATGGAGCAGTATAAAATAATGACAGATTTTCAAACAGTATAATATGGTAACAATCCCGACTACAACCATGTTTTAAACGTATTTCTATAGATAGATTTATTTTAATGTTTATACCATGATGCTCTAAGTTTTAAGTCTACCAATTGTGTAATTTTGATTTTTGCTAACATTTTATTCTAATCTCCATCCCCACTGTCCTAGTCAGTTTAGGCTGCTATACCAAAGTATCACAGATCACATGGCTTATAAACAACAGAAAGTTATGTCTCATAGTTCTGGAGGCTGGGTGGTCTAGGAGCAAGGCTCTGGCAGATTTGATGCACGGTGTGAGCTTGTTTCCCTGTTTAGGTGCCTTCTCATGGTGTCCTCACATGACATTAGAAAGGGGCAAGACAGCTCTCTTGAGTCTCTGCTATGAAGGTACTAACCTCATTTATGAGGGTGTCTTCCTGACCTAATTACCTTCCAAAGGCCCCTACTCCTAATACTATTGCCTTGGTGATTAAGTTTCAACATATGAATTTAGGGGGACAAAGACATAGCACTCACCCAATAGATGGCGCAAATGTTTTCATTTTTCTTCCACCGTAGTGCAGGTTGGCCTGTTCTAGAACTTCAAGTAAATGGAATCTTACAATGAGTTCTGTCTTGAGTAAGGCTTCCACTCATCATTGTGTTGTTGAGATTCATCAGTGTTGGTGTGTACAGGCCTATCAGTAGTTTATTACTTTTTGTTGCTGTGTCTTGTTATTTTTTGTTCACTGTATGAATACGAAGGTATAGCACTGTTAATTCATTCTGTTATTGATGCATATCTGGGTTGTTTCAATATTGGGGTATTATGAATAAATTTGTTATGAATATGCCTTTGTGTAGATAGGTGTTTTATTTTTTTCTCTGTTAAGTTTCTAGGAATGGTTGACAGATCACAGGGTAGACTTATAAGAATATGCTTGACCTCTTCCTAATACACTTGTATTATTTTACAGGCCTAGCAATGATGTCTGAGAGTTCTGGTTGCTCCATTTCTGCATCACATTTGGTGGTATCAGTTCTTTTTTTTTTTTTTGAGACAAGGTATCTTTTTGTCATCCTTGGTAGAATGCTGAGACATCATGGCTCACAGTAGCCTGAAACTCTTGGGCTTAAGCAAGTCTTTTGCTTCAGCCTCCTGAGTAGCTGGGACTAAAGGTGTCCACCACAACCCCTCCAGCTATTTTTTTTCTTTTTCTTTTCTTTCTTTTTTTTTGAGACAGAGTCTCACTTTGTCACCCTTGGTAGAGTGCTGTGCCATCACAGCACACAGCAACCTCAAACTCTTAGGCTCAAGTGCTTCTCTTGCCTCAGCCTCCCGAGTAGCTGGAACTACAGGTACCCACCACCGCCTGGCTATTTTTGGGTTGCAGTTGTCTTTGTTGTTTAGCAGGCCTGGGCTGTGCTCGAACCTGCCAGCTTTGGTTTATGGGGCCAGCGCTATACTCACTTCGCTATGGGCGCTGAGCCCAGCTTTTTTTTTTTTTTTTTTTTTTGAGATGGAGGTTTAAGGGTGGGGTGGGGTGTCTTACTCTTGCTCAGGCTGGCTATGAACTTGTGAGCTCAAGCAATCCACCGTCTTTGACCTCCCACAGCACTAGGATTACATGTGTGAGCCACTGCTCCTGATGGAATCAATCTTTTTAATTGTAAGCCATTCTGATGGGTGTGTAATGTTTCTCATTTAATTTACATTTCCTGGTTGAGAACTTCTTGTGTGTCATTTCTATGTCTTCTCTTGAGAAGCATCTGTTTGAGTATTTCATTCAACTTTTGATTAGGTGGTTTGTCTTTTTATTACGGAGTTGTAGGGGAACTTTATATTCTGTATATGCCATTCTTTTTTTTTTTTTTTTTCTGAGACACAGTCTCAACTGTCATCCTGTGTAGAGTGCCATGGCATCACAACTCACAGCAACCTCAAACTCTTAGCATTAAATGATTCTCTTGCTTAAGCCTCCCAAGTAGCTGGGACTTCAGGTGCCCACCACAATGCCTGGCTATTTTTCTTTGTTGTTGCAGTTGTCATTGTTTTTTCAGCAGGCCTGGCCGGGTTTGAACCTGCTAGCCTCAGTCAGTGTATATGGCCAGCATCCTACCCACTGAGCTATAGGTGCTGCCCTGTATATGCCATTCTTATATCAACAAATGTTTTACAAATATTTTCTTCTAGCAATAATGATAAATTTTTGCTACTCCCAACTTCAAAACGAACACCTAGATATGTTATAAATTATTTTAATAAAACTCTTAAAAATAGTGAGCTTAAATTTGAGAGTTATTCACAAGATCTCAGTTCTGATACATTGCTTAATTACTAATCCTAAGCAATGTTTTCCCACCATATGATAAATTCTTTCAGGTCAGGGTCAATATCTTGGCTATTCTTTTCTTTCCTAAGGTACCTGGTAAGGTATCTTAAAGCCAATAAATATGGAATGAATGTTTGAAATCTAGTAGCATTTTTGTTACTTGAGGAACAGGAGTGGAGTCTTTTGTCCTTAGTCACAGTTTCAATATAGGCTGATGTTATTAGCTCACTGTGGCTTTCCAGTGGTTTGTTTTCTGTTGAGTGGTCTTTAATTAGAAATGAAAGATAGGTGCCGTACATCAAAATAGAATTCTTTTTATTTTTTGTTGCAGTTGCATTGTTTTTTTAGCTGGCCTGGGCAGGGTTCAAACCCACCAGCTCTGTGTATGTGTCTGGCACCATAACCACTGTGCTACAGATGCCAAGCCAAAAGAGAATTATTTCAGCGATATCCTCTTTCTTCTATGAATTTTTATTTATTTATTTATTTATTTAAACACTGGGCTAATGAATGTAATCTTCCACGAACTTTTAGAACCACCCCCCACTTTTGTTTTAGACAGAACCTCAAGCCGTCACCCTGGATATAGTGCTGTGGCATCACAGCTCAAGGCAACCTCCAATTCCTGGGCTCGAGTGAGTCTTTTGCCTCTGCCTCCCAAGTAGCTGGGACTACAGGCGCCCACTACAATGCCCAGCCATTTTTTGGTTGCAGCCGTCATTGTTGTATGGTGGGCCCAGGCTGGATTCGAACCTGCCAGCTCAGGTGTATGTGTCTGGCACCTTAGCTGCTTGAGCCACAGGCGCCAAGCCTAGAACCCCTTTTTATCACTCTCTTGGGGTACTGTGAAATATTACTGGGGTAGAATATTGGTGCACTCTGGTTTTTACCTATACTTTGAAGGTAGAGGTGCATCCCCTTCCCAAGTCCATCCTTCCCAAACTGATCATCAGGTCTCTTACACATAGTGAAGGCAATAAACATTTGTTGAAGATACATCAAGTTAAATAACCAACCAAAAAACCAAAACCAGAACCAAAAAGTGTAATCTACCAACCTGAGACTAAAAAGATTAACGAGGCTCGGTGCCTGTGGCTCAACGGGCTAAGGCGCCAGCCACGTACACCTGAGCTGGCGGGTTCGAATTCAGCCTGGGCCTGCCAAACAACAATGACGGCTGCAACCAAAAAATGGCCAGGTGTTGTGGCGGGTGTCTATAGTAACATCTACTTGGGAGGTGGAGGCAAGAGACTCGCTTGAGCCCAGGAATTGGAGGTTGCTGTGAGCTGTGATGCCATGGCACTCTATCCAGGGTGACAGCTTGAGGATCTGTCTCAAAAAAAAAAAAAAAAACAGATAAAAAGATTAATTAACTTACATAGTTTCCCTTCAGTAAGTGAGATGTTCACATTTCGGACATGGCTGAAATATGAAGGCCACTCTAAAATGCCTTGCAGTCACAATATTCTACAATAGAGACCAGCTTGAAACTTTACAGCTCATTGCATTGCATTTGTTTTTATCAGCAGAGAACTTATAGTTACTATTTTTGGATTTTTTTTTTTTTGAGACAGAGTCTTAAGCTGTCATCTTGAGTAGAGTGGTATGGAGTCAAAGCTCACAGCAACCTCAAACTCTTGGGCTTAAGTGATTCTCTTGCCTCAGCCTCTCAAGTAGCTGGGACTACAGGCGCCTGCCACAACTCCCGGCTACTCTTTTTTCTTGTTGTTGTTGTTGCTGCTGTTGTCATTGTTGTTTCAGCTGGCCTGGGCTGTATTCAAACCCGCCAGCCTTGGTGTACGTGGCTGGAGCCCTACCCACTGAACTATGGGTGCTGCCTATTTTTGGAATTTTTGTGCTCCTAGACTATACTACCTCCGCAATTACAGTAGATTCCCTTGAAACTATGCAAGAGGCTGCCTTAGTTAGGGACGCTATAAAAATATACCATAGACCAGGTGGTTTAAACAATAAACATTCATATACTTCTCATAGTTCTGGAGGCTGGCAAGTCAGTGTGCCGGCATGGTTGGGTTCTGGTGAGGGCCCCCGTTCCTGGATTGCAGACAGCTGGCTTCCTGCTCTGTCCTTGCATGGCAGAGGGAGAGGGAACTCTACCTCCTTCCTCTTCCTGTAAGGGCACTAATTCCATCACGGCAGCTCTACCCTCGTAACCTCATAGATTACCTTGGGAGGTAATCTAAACCTAATTACCTCCCAAAGGCCCCATCTCCAAATACCATCCTGTTTGACAATCCCCATTAAAATACCAATGTCATTTTCTCTCAGACCTAGAAAAGATAATTCTATGCTTCATGTGAAACCAGAAAAGAACCCAAATAGCCAAAGCAACCTTAAGCAAGAAGGACAAATTGGGAGGCCTTACTTTACCAGCCTTCAAGCTATACTACAAGGCTATAGTAACCAATACAACATGGGACTGGCATAAGAACAGAGACATAGACCAATGGATCAGGAGAGAAAACCCCAATATAAAACCATCCTCATATTGCCACCTGATCTTTTTCTTTTCTCTGTATGTACTGGGATAGAAAAACAGGGAGCCATCTGATCTTTGACAAAGCAGTAACATACACTGGGAAAAAGAATCCCTGTTCACTAAATGGTTCTGGGAAAATTGGATAACCACATGTAAAAGACTGAAACAGGATCCATACCTTTCACCACTCACAAAAATTAATTCGTAATGAGTAACAGACTTAAACTTAAGGCACGAAACTATAAGAATTCTAGAAGAATCGGCCAGGCACTGTGGCTGATACTTGTAATCCCAGCATTTGAGAGGCCAAAGTGGGTGGATTGCTTGAGCTCAGGAGTTCGAGACCAGCCTGACCAACAGCAAGACCCTGTTTCTAAAAAATAGCCAGGTCTTGCGGCAGGTGCCTGTAGTTCCAGCTACTCAGGAGGCTAAGGCAAAAGGATTGCTTGAACCCGAGAGTTTGAGGTTGCTATAAGCTATGATACCATGGCATGATATTACTCTAACCAGGGTGACCAAGTGAGACCCTGTCTCAAAAAAAAAAAAAAAAAAAAAAAAAGAAAAGAAAAGAAAAGAAAAAAAGAAAAACAAGAATTCTAGAAGAAGATATTGGAAAAACTCTTACACCTCTTTGCCTAGACATCAGCCTGGGTAAAGAATTCATGAAGACATTGATAC
The DNA here is from genome assembly GCA_963574655.1 of Perodicticus potto. Taxonomy (NCBI): domain Eukaryota; kingdom Metazoa; phylum Chordata; class Mammalia; order Primates; family Lorisidae; genus Perodicticus; species Perodicticus potto. Next base: position 37,499 of record CAUYRH010038543.1, on the reverse strand, counting down.
CAGTGTTTCAGGTTCTTGGTCTCGGGGATTTGAAGAATGAATCCACGGACCACAGGATCAGTGGTAAGACAGAGTTTATTCACAGAAACAAAACTTACAACTTACAAAAAAACCAAAGCTCCTGGCAGAGAGAACCCAGGAGGGAAACAAGCTCTCTTGCGCCCTCTTTGAGGTCTGTCTTCGGACTCTCTGCTCAGGGGTTTATATAGTGGCAGGGGGTTGTTTTGCCTGAACTCAATGTTGACTTTTAAGGTATGGGTCTTCATAAGTTACAGCCAGCTAGCCAATGAACTCTCAGGCCTTGGAAACTTACATGAAATTCACTAGTCAAAAGTGCAGGGGGAGGAGCTAGCAAGGCACCATCCATGAAATTGATCAGCCAGAAGTGCCCAGGAGGAGAAAGCAAGGCGCCAGTGTCTCCCCCACAGGTGTCCAGCCCTTCCAGCAAGCTGGCTCCTCCTGCCACCAAAGCATCAACACTGCCAGGGCTAAGGCAGCAGGTCGTGGAGCCACCTTGTCCTGCATCAATTCTCCCTCTCTGAGAGGAAACTAACTGCTGTTAGGAAAAAGGGCAAAGACTTGATCTAACTGCTTCCTGCTGACTCCGGCGATGATAGAAGGGGCAGTTAGGGTTTTTCTGGAGGGAGAGCAATACAGGGGTCCATGATAGAATCAGGTCTTGGACTGGAACCATCTTTATTGTGTGTGGCTTGATGACATTTCTGGAAAAATATAAATCTGATTAGTATAATCAGTAAAAGGCAAAGGTAGGACAGTGTCAGGTAGAAGCACTAATTCAGTGATGCTAAAAGAAAACTGTATTAACATCTTTCTTGCTGTTTTCTAAATAATAACTTCAAACTTTCCTTTGGCTCACAAGTGTAGGTGGGCTGTGGTTAGCTGTCTTCATACTCTGATACTGGAGAAGGTGGACTCCCATAACTTTAACAGCTGTAGAAGACGACAAGATAACAGAAAAGGGGACTTCCCAAGTTGGAGTTAGGGAAGGTGAATTAGAGGGAAGAGTTCTGATCATGATTAGATCTCCAGGAGAGAAAGCTCCTTCAGTGTTGAATGTGAAAATGTAGTTGGAGGTTTTTAAGGATTTGTTGAAATTTAGCTAAAAATTTAGCTAAAGAAGTGATATGTTTCACTAATTCTGTAATCTCCATATCTAGTAATAAATGATTAGTTAAAAAGGGTCTTCCATATAATAATTCGAATGGGCTACAACCAAGTTTCTGAGTTAAATTCCTTATTCTAAGGAGAACAATGGAAAGTAATTTAGTCCAAAGGAGATGAGTTTCTTGAATTAGCTTTTGTAACTGTCCTTTGATTTTATCATTCATTTTTTCTACCTTCCCAGAGGATTGGGTCCTCCAAGAGCAGTACAGGTGGTATTTTATGCCCAGAGCTTTAGATATTCCCTGTGTTACTGTTGCCTTGAAGGCTGGCCCATTATCACTTTGCAAACTTCGAGGGAGTCCAAACCTGGGGATAATCTCATGTACAACTTCCTTTATAATTGCCTTTACAACTTCCTGGGCCTTTTCTGTCCTACAAGGGAATGCTTCAACCCAATTAGTAAAAGTATCCACAAATATCAGTAAATATTGTATGCCATGTACTTTAGGGAGGTGAGTGAAATCCATTTGCCAATCTTCACCTGATATCGACCGTGTCTCTATATACCTGGGGGAGCTAGATGGTGATTTAAAGGATTGTTTCTCTGACATATCTCACAAGTCCTTGTTATATGTTTTTATGGCTTTGAAAAGGTTTTTGCTTTTAAAAAGAGCCTTAGCCATTTGATGGGTACTTTCGGTGCCAAAATGAAAAGACTGATGTAAAGTTTGAAATATTTTCCATTGGCTTGCAGCAGGTAATAACAAAAGTCCACTTTTATTTTGTAACCAGCCTGATGGAAGTAGTGAATAGTCTCTGGATAAAGCCAGCTCCTTCTCTTTTTGGGTATATTGAGGTGCATGATTCTCAAGTGACCCCTCCCAAATAAGGGGTGCTACAGGGGAAATTATTCCTTTATGTGCTGCCATTTTAGCCTCTTTAGCAGCAAGTTGGTTATCTTTGGAAACCTCATCTAAGGTCTTTTGATGTCCCTTACAATCAACAACTGCTACTTCTTGTGGAGCATGAAAGGCTGTAACAACCTGTCAATTTCATGATGATATTTACGGGAGAGCCCTTGGAAGCGACCTATTGTCTTTCCTTCCAAATAGCAGCATGGGCATGTAAAATGAGGAAGGCATATATTGAGTCATTGTATATATTTACTCTTTTGTTTCTTCCAATTTCGAAAGCATGGGTTAAGGCTACTAACTCAGCTAATTGCGCACTGGTTCCTGGAGGGAGAGACCCACTTTCTATAACGGCATACTGAGTAACTACAGCATGGCCTACTTTTTGAGTTCCATGTATGAAAGAACTTCCATCTGTATATAAAACCATCTCAGAATTAGACAGGGGAGTTTCTTATAAGTCACCTCTAGCTACACAGGTCTGTGTTATAATCTGTTGGCAAGTATGCCCTATCTCCTCATGGGATTCAGGGAGGAGAGTGGCAAGATTCAAAGCAGCACTCTTCCTTCTAGTAATAAGGCTTGATATTTATTTATTTTTAAGACAGAGCCTCAAGCTGTCACCCTGGATAGAGTGCTGTGGCATCACAGCTCACAGCAACCTCCAATTCCTGGGCTCAAGCAAGTCTCCTGCCTCTGCCTCCAAGTAGCTGGGACTACAGGCGCCCGCCACAAAGCCCGGCCATTTTTTAGTTGCAGCCGTCATTGTTGTTTGGCAGGCCCAGGCTGGATTCGAACCCGCCAGCTTAGGTGTACGTGGCTGGCGCCTTAGCCCATTGAACCACAGGTGCCGAGCCAAGGCTTGATATTTAAGAAGGCGGTTATCTGACAGCCAGAGATTGTTCTTGGAATTTAAAAGTCCAGTAAGGTCACGAGAAGTATAAATAGTTAGATCATTTCCTAAAGTTAGTTTGGTTGCTTCCGGGGCTAAGGGGGCTATAGCTGCTACAACTCATAGACAGACAGTGTGGCCATCCCTTGGCTATGTTGTCAATTTCGTTACTAAGATAAGCTATAGGTTGTAGAACTGGACCCTGGTATTGGGCCGAAACTCCCAGGGTGATTCCAGTTCATTCTGTAATATACAGATTAAACTGTTGTCCAGTGGGAAGACTCAAAGTAGAGGCCTGCAAAAGAGCAGTTGTTGGAATGCCTTATCTGCTTCCGGTTCCCATTCTAAAGTGACTAGGCCCTTTTTCTGAGCATTTTTAATTAAAGAATAGAGTGGTTTAGCTATTTCACTATATCCAGGAATACAGAGTCTGCAAAAGCCTGTAATTCCTAAGAAGCCTCGAAGTTGTCTGAGAGTTCGAGGTTAAGGGTAAGCCAATATTGGTTCTAATCTTCCTTTGCCCAAGACTCTCTTCCCTTGTGAAAGCTGGAGACCCAAATAGTGAACTTCTGGGACATATAATTGGGCTCTAGCCTTGGAAACTTTGTACCCACAATCAGCTAGAAAGTTTAAGAGAGCTTGTGTAGCTTTTGTGGCATTCCTCTGCATCTAATGTTCCCAAAAGAATTTCATCTACATACTGAATAAGAGTCACTGTAGGATATTAAAAATGACTCAGGTCTTTGGCTAAGGCTTGTCTGAACAAGTGAAGGCTGTCCCTAAATCCCTGGGGTAATACAGTCCAAGTCAGCTGGGTGTTGGAGTCAGAAGGGTCTTCAAAAGCAAAATGGTATTGGGAATTTTCATGAAGTGGAATGCAAAAGAAGGCATCTTTCAAGTCTAAGACTGTGAAATAGGCAATGTTTTCAGGGATTTGAGACAATAAGGTATATGGATTGGAAGCTACAGGATGGAGAGGAATGACTGCTTCATTTATAATGTGGAGGTCTTGGACTAGTCTCCAGGTTCCATTTGGTTTTGGCACTCCCAGAATAGGAGTGTTACATGGACTGTTGCAAGGTATTAATAATTTCTGTCTCTTTAGATTCTGTATTATGGATATTAGTCCATTCTTAACATCTGTTTTTAGAGGATATTGTTTTTGATTGGGGGGGTAGATGGTGGGATTTTTTAACGTAATTTGGACTGGTTGAGCATATTGTGCTCTCCCCACCTGTCCCTCAGTAGCCCAAACTTCTGGGTTAATTTCTGTCTCTAATAAGGGAAGACATAATATAGGTTCCTGTCCCATATTCATATAAATGGTTGTTCCTGCTTTAGTTAGTATGTCCCTCCCCAAAGACTTTTAGGCATCATTAGGGAGGCATGAGAGAACAGCCAGTCATCCCAATTGCAGCTTAAAGGCTGAGAGAAAAATTTGGTAACTGGCTTTCCAGACACCCCCTGTATAGTTACAGATTTGGGGGATAAAAGACCAGGGTTAGAGAGAAGTACAGAAAAGGTTGCTCCAGCATCTGGAAGAAATTCTATCTCCTGGCTCTCCACTATAAGGCAAACCCGGGACTCTTGAGGGGTGATGACACAAGCTGGAGCCATGAGAATCTGCCCCAGGCACCCTCAGCCCAGTTTGGGCGCCGATGGGATCACTGTCCCAGGAGGCCTTTGCCTCTGGGGACAGTCCACCCTCCAGTGGTCACTCTTACTTTCTGGACAGGGGCCAGGTGGCTTGCCCAGCCAGTGGTACTGCTGGGGGCAGTCCTTTCTGAAGTGACCAGCCTGACCACATTGGAAGCACTTATTCCTAGCACCTCTGGCTTCCCCTGCCCCTGAAAGGTGCTTGTTTGTTGGAGTGCCATTACTAGGGCCGTCATTCTTTTTTGATCCCTTCTTTCTTTTTCCTACTTTTTCTCCTGACCTTGGTTATAAAAGACCATAGTGGCTGTTTTAAGATGATTTTCCAGGTTATGATTAGGGCCTAGAGCCAATTCTGGAGTTTTCTCTGAATGTCTGGGGCCACTTGAGTGATACATTTGTCTTTTAAAATAATTTGACCTTCTATGGAGTTGGGTGTCAATTAGGTGTGTTTTCTCATTGCCTCCCTAAGCCTCTCAAGGAATGCTGGGGGACTCTTGTTTTGCTCCTGGCAAATAGTAGACAACTTGGAATAAATCACAGGCTTTTTCCTGGACCGCCGTAAACCTTCTAGGATACACGTTAGGAAACCACTAGTCACTTTGTTTCTCAGGGTCCCAGTTGGGATCCTCAAAGGGAAGTGCCTGTCTTCCCCTGGGGTATCTGTCCCTTTCCCCTGGAGACATACTGCCATCCGTATTGGACATGAACCACAAATCACCCCACTTCCTAGCTTCATCCAGAACTTCATTTTTTTCGTTAAACGTTGAAGTTTTGACCTAGCAGTAACATTATATCTCTCCAAGAGAGGTTAAAGCTTTGCCCTAACCCTTGGAGAACATTTGTAGAAGAGCCCCTCGCACAGGGGGCATGTTATACACCCTCACAATTGCACATTAGGTGAGATCCCGCCTCGTGCCCTCTCTCCCTCTGCTGTATGTCCTCCCCCGACCCCTCCTGCTTCCTTCTACCCCTGAACTGGACTACAATAGTGTTTCACTGTTCTTAGGAAAATGTAAATGGAGTACATTGGATATTCATCTTCCATTCTTGCAATACTTTACTAAGAAGAATGTATTTCAACTCCATCTAGATAAATGTAAATGATGTATAGTCTCTGTCTTTTTAAATGGCTGCATAATATTCTGTGGTATACATATAACACAGCTTGTTGATCCATTCATGGATCAACAACCCTGTTTCTAAAAAATAGCTGGACCTTGCGGCAGGTGCCTGTGGTCCCAGCTACTCAGGAGGTTGAGGCAAGAGGATTGCATGACCTGAGAGTTTGAGGTTGCTGTGAGCTATTATACCACGGCACCCGACCCAGGGTGACCTAGTGAGACCCTGTCTCAAAAAAAAAAGGGTTGATGGGCACTTAGGTTGCTTCCATGACTTGGCAATTATGAATTGAGCTGAAGACCTTTCTTCTAAGTCAGTGGTTCTCAACCTTCCTATTGCTGCGACCCTTTAATACAGTTCCTTATGTTGTGATGTCCCCTCAACCATAAAATTATTTTCGTTGCTACTTCATAACTGTAATTTAGCTACTGTTATGAATTGTAATGTAAATATCTGATATGCAGGATGTATTTTCATTGTTACAAAGGGGTTGTGACCCACAGGTTGAGAACTGCTGTTCTTTTTTTTTTGAAGCTTTTGGCCAGGGCTAGGTTTGAACCCACCAGTATATGGGGCTGGCACCCCACTCCTTTGAGCCACAGGTGCTGCCCTGTTCTTTTTTTTTTTTTAGAGACAGAGTCTCACTTTATCACCCTCAGTAGAGTGCTGTGGCATCACAGCTTACAGCAACCTCCAATTCTTGGGCTTAGGCAATTCTCTGGCCTCAGCCTCCTTAGTAGCTGGGACTACAGGCACCCGCCACAACACCCGGCTATGTTTTTGTTGCAGTTTGGCTGGGGCAGGTTTTGAACCCACCACCCTCAGCATTTGGGGCCGGCACCCTACTCACTAACCCACAGGCACTGCCCATAAATTTATTTTGACTTTTTCAGCTGAAGCAATCCTACTTTTTTTTTTTTTTTTTGCAGTTTTTGGCAGGGGCTGGGTTTGAACCTGCCACCTCCAGCATAGGGGGCTGGCGCCCTACTCCTTTGAGCCATAGGCACCACCCCCAGAGAACCACTGTTGTAAGTGAAGTTTCATAAGGATGGAAAAACCGAACCACATGTGCTCACTATTAAATCAGAACTAGTTGCTCAGGACCCATGTGCAAGTTTGGTAGTAAAACTCAATGAAAAGCCATATGGTGGGAGGGGCAGGAGAGAAGGGGTAAATTCACACACACCTAAAGGGCATGATGCACACCCAGGTGAGGGGCACAATTATAACTTTGACTCAAACTGTACAAGAGCAATTCATGTAACCAAAACATTTACACCCCCATAATATTTCAGACCCCCTCCAAAAAAAAAAAAACTCCCACATGCACCGCATTTGGGATTAGGGCTTCAACGTATGAATTTTTCAGGGACACAAACATTGAGTCCCTGGTAGAGACAATGACAAACAATATTGCTTTATCTGTTTTAAAGGAAAATCAGTGATGGCATAAGTAAGCTGAGCCTAAAAAATATTTGAATACTCTTTCTCCTAGAGAAGCTGAGATGGTTGTCATCCAGTCTCAGTCACAGAGTAGCGAACGTGTAGGTAGGGACTATACATCATTGATTTCAGTCCATTTAACAGACATTCGTTATGCTCCAAGTGTTTGTGTGGCCCTATGAAAAACACTGCCTGTAGAAAAGGGAGACGGGAAACGTTTGCAACCACTAGAGGGTGATATAATACAGTACAACCCAGCGGTGACTTTAGGCAATGCAAATGCGGTCAGAATTCAGAGCCAGCAGGGCGGGCACTGCGGCCTGAATGAGGAAGGAAGCAGCATTTTAGCCTTCTCTTCAGCCATTCAACTTTCAAGGAAATACGGCGCGTACTGTCCTTCACAACACACGTTTTAGATGCTGATTATACATATGTGACTTTTACCAAAGAAACATTATCTAGTTGGCTTATTTCCTGACTGTAGGAGACCTGCTGAATGCCTCTTCCTTTCCAGAATTGCTTAGCTCTGCTTTCTTCCTTTGCATGCAGCTGGACTTTGAGAGCACAGAGGCTAGTTTGTTTCCAGCATAATACACTTTGGTTTTCTCAGTGCCAAAAGTTCTGAGTAGTTCATAACTAATTCTTTTATCTTATTTATTTTTTGAGTGTGCTTTTCTTGCTTGTGCACCTTTCACACTGTTTCCATCACACTATGTGATTTGAGTATAGCCTTTTGGGAATTTCTGTAGTTTTCTTTTGATGTCTTTCTATTCAAAAGGGAAGGAAAACATTTATGTGGACTTTTATAGGTCATAACAATTATTTAGCTGAGGCTGGGTGTGGTGGCTCACACCTGTAATCGTGGCATTCTTGAAGGCCAAGGCAGGTAGATGGCTTGAGCTCAGGAGTTTGAGACCAGCCTGAGCAAGAGAGAGACCCCCATCTCTAAAAAAATAGCCAGAGGATGGGTGCAATGGCTCATGCCTGTAATCCTAGCACTTTGGGAGGCTGAGGCGGGTGGATTGCTTGAACTCACAGGTTCAAGACCAGCCACAGCAAGAGGGAGACCCTCATCTCTAAAAATAGCCAGATGTTGTGGTGGTAGCCCATAGTCCCAGTTCCTTGGGAGGCTGAAGCAAGAGAATTGCTTGAGTGTAAGAGTTTCAGGTTGCTGTGAGCTGTGATGCCACAGCACTCTACCGAGGGCAAAAGTGAGACTCTCTCTCTCACAAAAAAAAAAAAAAGCCAGGTGCTGTGGCTGGCACCTGTAGTGTGTAGTCTCAGCTACTTGGGAGGCTGAAAAGAGGATCTCTTGAGTCCTGAAGTTTGCGGTTGCTATGAGCTGCGATGCCATGATACTTTACCCAGGGTGACAAAGTGAGATTGTGTCTCTAAAAAAAAGAAATTTACTTAGCCAAGTCTTTGGTTATTATGAGCTAAAATTGCTTAGTTTTCTATCTCCAAGTGCTTAACATAATGCAGGCATGGCACATAATAGGTACTCAATGAATGCTTGGTGAGGTTTACTTAGAAAAAGACAGGACTGGCAGTTCTCATAGCTGAGTGGGTAGGGCGCTAGCCACATACACCAAGGTTGGTGGGTTCGAACTCAGCCCCAGCCAGTTAAAGCAACAATGACAACTGCAACAACAAAAAAATAGCCAGGCATTGTGGCGGGTACCTGTACTCCCAGATACTTGGGAGGCTGAGGCAAGAGAATTGCTTAAACCCAGGAGTAGTTTGAGTTTGCTGTGAGCTATGACACCATGGGACTCTCCTGAGGATGACAAAGTAAGACTGTGTCCAGGAAAAAAAAAAAAAAAGCTTCTCTCTCATCCTGGTGTGAGGCAAACCACTCTGTGTTTAAAATGGCTGAATTGCAAACAGAGACATTGGTTAGAGATCCTTGGGGTCTCCTAGCACATGTTAGCATTACAGCATTAATGCCTTCGGGTTTGGATGGGGGCTTGCATGCTGAATTTGAACCAATAAGTTTAAATTCTTCTCTTTCTGACAAGCTCTGCAATTTGCCGATAGCCATAGATTACAAGGACCCCTACAGCACTACATCCAACCCCTCCTGTATAGCTACTTAAGGGATTCAATATGTGCTATGAACAAGGTAAGAGATTTAAAACAAACATATCAGAATCTGTATGTCAAAATGCATACAGTTTTCTATTTTGTAATCTGGGGTGGGGTGATGTTGGAAATGCTGAGGACATTTCTGAAACTATAGAAATGATTTAGTTAGAGGATTAATTAGCCAGGTGCTGCCCTTCCTTCCGTGGAACAAAACAACACAAAGATGTTTGCACAAGTTCTTATTAACTGCACTAAACATTTCTGTTCTTTTCAGAGAAGCGTAGAATGATCAAGTCTAAAAAGTTGGTATAAGAATTAGTACATTCTACTTGATCTGGGATACACCTGATATTGAAATTGGAGAAAATATATTATTTTAAAGGGAAATTACAAACATTTTCACTTATAAGTGAGGATGCAATATCCCAAACAACGTATCAACAAGTTGAATTAAAAATTAACATTTAAGTAATGTACTTGGGTCAAAACTGAAAACAAAAAAAAAAAAAAAAAAGGAAAGAAAATAGTGACTAATTCTCACGTACATTGGATTCAATTTTGAGGATAAAGTTATTGAAAGCAAAGTTAACATTTCTACTCTACCTCTCATTATGTAATGTTGACCAAGTTATGACATTCTCTAATCCTAGTTTATCCATGGGTTGGATCACCAGGCAGACTTTGTAAACAGGTTGAAAATATTCAATGAAACGACCCTCCTATAGTATCCAGTGCTCACGGTCAATTGCTATGAGCTTATGGTGCTTGCGTTTACCACCCACACACACGTGGAAGTAGAGAGTCCAGCCCCTTCCCAAACTAACTTTTATGACTTCCCATTACCATTCTATTACAATTGCCTGCTTATCTTTTCTAAATGCCTCAAGACTAAGTAACAGTAGCTGTTCAGCTCAATTTAACATCAGGAAGAACTTATCAGAAGTCAAGTCATTCAAAACTGGCTGCCTTGAGAGAACGGCCCCCCTCCTAGGGTATTCAAGCAAATGCCCACTCGTCCAGCAAGTCATAGGAAGGTCCTCTGATCTCTCTGTGACACAGCTGCGTCGTTGAAGCTCCCTCCACGTTCCCATGAAATCCTTGCCACATTCTTCGGCTGTGGTTTTTCTCAGGCAAAGCTACATAACTGATTCCGTCTTCTGTCTCTGCTGGTTTCCACTGGTCTCCTTTTGCAGCTTGGAACTATGCATCAGTAGCTTGTCCTCCTCTGACTCAAAATCCTTGAGGCTTGGGACTTGATCCTCCTTTCTGTTTATCTCACAAACTTGGCACCTAATAGGTGATCGATGGATGGCTTTTGGATGACGAAATGAATCCCGGAAAACAATCTCGAGCGCTTTCCTATCTATCATACAAGTTTTGCCTGTGAATTCTAGCCAAAAACAAGGAAACGAATCTGCTCTTGAAATATTCATCATGGAAGCAGCCGTGAAGACGATGATAGATAAGAGAAAAAGTAAATCCTCAGAGATGTCAGCAGAATGTTTGGTCTCTTTATTTCCATCATCCTTATTTGAAATGGGATGTTTTCATAATGTGTTTAATTTCTCCACACATTATGAGAGTAATTTACATCTTTCTCCTTTTCCCCAGTGCCAACACTAAAGCATCTTATGTTTGCTTTTTGGGGGGTATCTCCCTCCTTGGATTTTCCCCCCTCACAATAACCCTTTGAAAACAAGCACAACAATAAAATAGATGTCCCTTTGTCCAATTAATCTCCTTCTTTCCTAAGTCAATCTTTTCCTGGACGGTGGTAGAGGGAAGAAAGACTAAAATAAAAGATTGCATTATAGTTTGGCCATAGAGACTAAATGAGATTATGTTTATTGATTTATTTCAATCAATAAACATGAAAAAGGCCAGAAGATTTTGACCCATGCCTCCAGGTGTGTGTTTAATAGAGGTTTTTATCCAGAACCAAAGTTGAGTTATTGGAGAATTAAAAAAAAAGAAAAAAAGTTAATGTCCTCCAAGTGACACAGATAGATTTGTAACAGGAGGGAAGGAGGAAATTTAGCTCCTTTTATTTTTCCCTTCAGACAGATTATAATATTAAAAGACGTGTTGTATACAAAATATCAAACTGTGCCATGGTTCTCCATGATTAGCCAAATGGTGAGCAAAATGCATATCAGAAGCATAAAGGTGCACACTGTGGTTCGTAAGAACACACAGGTTTCATGCACCAGCAACAGCCACTCTTTGGTTCCCTCCTTGGCCAGATCACACTTGTTCTCAGGAACCATCTCTGTGGCACATTTCCAACCACTGGCATCATCTGCAAAACTCTGCGCAACTTGCCTTCTACAGTCTCTTCCAGGGAGAGAAAATGGTTCACCATGTTTGAACATAAAATCTCAAGCTTGCACCCGTTAATAAATGCATCTAAGTTATTTTTGCAGGAGCCGGCAGGACTCAACTCGTTTGGCTCATAATGCATTTCTGAAGCAACATAAACCCTTTTCACCGACATGTGGACACACCAGACTCGTGTCTTTTTGATGATACCAACACAAAGGAAAAGCCACGGCAGTGATACTAATGGAATCCAACGGACCTCGCTGCACACCTTTACCAAGACTGCACCACCAACTATTCGGTAGCATTGGACCTTTTGGACATCATTTTTAAAGCATCCAGATTTGGAGTCGAAATCAAAGCTTAATCAGGGGTTTGCACTAATACGGTCATGAAAAGCTGATGGAGACCTTCCAAGCTCTTATGTCAGCCGAGGGGTAGAATGTGGTCGTGGACCCGTAACGGGGAGTAGTAAATTCACCCTTTCATTATTCGTCTAACCTCTCTTCCTTATTTTTCCTGGTAGCAACTTTTCTCTTTCCACGAATAGAATTTGCACAGCCTACTTGTGCTGCTGCCGTTGACCTGCAGTCTAGTCTGGAAATCAGAATCCACTCTCCTTCTAGCCCCAGTAATCAGTTCAGAAGTGCGGATGTGATGCAGACAGAGCTGGCATGGCCTCTTATTTTATGTATATGGAAGCCAGGCAACAGAAGGTCTTGCTTTGTGTGAAAACACGAGCTGTTAAGGATGTAGCCTGCAGACTACAACTAGCCACATAAAGAACCCCTGCTCAAGCAGGATGCCGATCCCCAGAGGGAGCCGAAAGAATTATTTAAGGCATGAATAACATGAGTTGAACCCTTGAACCCATCCCTGCTCAGACAGAATATGGATTCTCTTCTGGATTCCTAATTTCATGAGCCAATAATTCTCAGTGTTAAGAAAATGTTTACGTATTTTGGAATTAGGTTTCCATTACTTGCAATAAAAAATATTCCAAACCCAAGTTTAGGAGGCAAAAGAAGAAAAAAAAAAACAAAACAAAAAAGAGGGCTACCTCCTACTCCAAGGGATTTTTAAAAATCCACTCTCCCAAACAGATCTTATGTTGGTCAACATGGCCTTTGGGTCAGCAAACATCTTCATTTCCTTTGAACAAATTCACACTTGACATTGCTGTCTGGGGGCTTAACAAAATAGTTCCTGCAACTGGAACACCCTTAATAGCCCCTGTCATTAGAGGGAGACAACTCCTGAGCTACCATAAAAATAATTTTGGAAAGAAGTGTATCTGCTTTCAGAAAGTTATCTGCCAAGATGTGGCCCGATGTAATTTAAAATGGCTAAGACAATCAGCTTGAAAATTAAGGTTTCTAATGGGAACACCTACTCAGCCCTAATAATAGGGGAACTACCATCATAATTGCAATGTGGTGCAAGCAGGCACATCGTTAACTAACTTTTCTCAGCTACTGCAATTAACGAGCATCAATAGATTGAGTAAATTATTAATAACCCACACATGCTCCAGTGCACACTGCTGGTTCTATTTTATTTTTTTCAAGTAAGAAGCAAAAAGTTAACAGCTGATATCCAAACAATCTTTGATGTATCTCTTTCATGACTTCACTGTACTATTAAATAATCCTTTCTGGAGGAGATAACGGTTGCACAGAATCAAATAGCAAATAGAGAAGAAAACATCCTGGAAGTGAGCAAGGCGATTTAACAAACAGGAGCATCTTCTAAAAGTCGATCCAACAATAGCTCCACATCTTGCTTTCTTCGCTGTGCAAATCATTTATGGAACTGTCATTATCGTTGGGTGGTAGCTGTTGGTGAGAGTTGTGACTCTTACTTTACACAGGAGAGTGTGAATCAGCAGTTCTCAAATTGAGCCCAGGGACCAATTTAGGTTTATGATGTTCACAAATAACCTCTCCGACCCATTGGCCATTAACACAGGGTGGGTGTAGTCTAATGTGTACCCGATAAAGAAGATAAAGAAAGAGATATGGAAACTGTCAAGGTTGCACAGATACCTTGAGATGTCTCTCTCACCTCTTGCATTTAAATTATTGCCTGTCACCAGGTAGATAAAGCATATCGCTTGTCCTAGAGGGGTGTGTGTTCTAACAGAAGGAAGCTCATTCCAATCACAAGGAGTTGGTGGTCTATTGATAGGAAAGCCCTATGATTAGAAAGCTCAGAAGGAAAGAGGGAAGAAGAATAGGCAACCCAGCCTGGGGCAGAAGGCCTTGTGAACGTTATAATCTCTGCTGGAGTTTTTAATAATAACAACAGCAAAAATTGTTGAGGCAGAACAGAGGCAGAGAAAGGCCACAGCAGAGGAAATACCATATGCTAAAAGCTGTGTGTGAGAAACGCATGATGTTACTTTGAGAATAATTCATCTGATGTGGTTGGAATATAGACAACCTAAGTGTCCATCAACCCATGACTGGATTAATAACCTGTGGTGTATGTGTGCCATGGAGTACTATTCAGCCATAAGAAAAGGGGGAGATCTTTTGTGTTTACCTGGATGGAGTTGAAACACATTCTTCTTAGTAAAGTGTCACAAGGATGGGGGAAAAAACAAGCATCCAATGTACTCAATACTAATATGAAACCAGTATATAAACAACTACATGCCCACCGGAAAGAAAAAGAGAAGCACAGTCTAGCAGGGGAGAGGAGAGAGGTGGGAGAGGGGAGGGGAAAAAGGGAGGGCAATTGGCGGGATCTCACCTAATGTGCACACCATGAGGGTGTTCCGCACGCCCCCTGGTGGGCGGGATCTCACCTAATGTGCACAATGTGAGACTGTTCAGCACGCCCCCTGGTGGACAGGATCTCACCTAATGTGCACGACGTGAGGGTGTTCAGCACCCGCCCTGAGTGAAGGGCTCAACTACAACTTGAACTTTGCCTTAGAAAGGAAAACAATATAACCTAAACATGTGTAGTCACATATCAATCTGAAATTAAAAAAAAAAAAAAGAGAGAGAGAGAATAGACAAGAGGGTAGGAAGGCCAGGTGGGAAGGCCATGCTTCCTAACAGGAGCTCCTTGGTGAAGGTGGGGGGCCCTTGAGGTGTTTTCAGTAGGAACAACATCTGACTTCACTTACCCAGGTGACCACTGGTGCTGTGGTTGGCAGAGTGGGTGGAGAGGGGGTCTGTTGAGGGGAAGCAAGAACCAAGGGGAGTTTGTGTGAGTTCCTGTGACAGATGACAGTGGTCTTAAATGCTCCGCAGTGGGGCAGGGGCAGGGAATCAATGCGTGTCTTTTTATGATTAGTCAGAGACAGGCCCAACAGCCTGACTGTTCCCCCAGTGTCTAAGCGATGTGACTACTGCCAACTCTGTAACAGGCAAACAGTCCTACTGTACCTGATTAAAACAGCACCAGAAGGTCCAGCGATCCTGGCTCTGAACATACAGTAGAAGCTGTGTGAGTTGACCCCCAAGGGGCTGTCACCAGCTGGTCAGTATACGGAGGTGGTCAACATAAGGAACAAGGCCTGCTGTACTGGTAACATACACGTGATTCATGTCCAGTCTATGAAAATCAGGTCAACTTAAGGAGGTGGTCAGTGCAGACAGGTGGTCAGCTATGGAGCTTCTGCTGTATTTATACCAAAAGGTAGAGTTTTGGGAACACTGGACTGCAGGGGACAATTTCCCACACTTCAGTTCTCTCTTCTATTTCTGTAAACGTGGGTTTTCAAAGAACGTCTCCCACTGTGAAGAAGAGAATCTTTTAGGAAAAAAAAAGAACAAGAACAAACCCAGGATTGGTAGATCAGAAGACCTCTTACCTCGACCCAATCTATAAACCAGGAAAGTGGCAAAACAGTGTGGCTCTGGGTTGTCAAAGAAAGGCATCGGACTGAACTGAATTTAGGTGCACGCAGACTCATCTGGAGGAGGAACGAAAAGGGTGACCCGAGGGTCACTTTGCTACAAACACACTCAGAGCCTGTCCGAGGGCGAGTGCCTGGGGCCGCTGAATTCTGGATCAGTCTCGAGCGGCCTCTGCCTCCCAGGCCTCTTCGGGTTTCTGTTCAAACGACTGCCTCATTTTGAGACCATTCAAGCATGTTAAAACTGTAGACAGCAGAGCAGCACATTTATTCAATGACCATTTAAACTATACAACTGGAATTTATCACACGTACAAGGGAAAGGGTGGGTCGTTAGAAAATCAAACTGGGAAAATCTCCGCTCTCCATCCAATAGCCGTGTTTTCCATTCAGGGAACTGGGCACTGCCGCCTTAGAACATTAAATATATACGGCCTCCTCTCGGCGTATAAAAAAGATCTGAGGTCAAGATGTGCGCGGGTTTAAATAGGTTTTAAAATATGTACAGGACAGGAGGAATTTGAGACAAAGTGAACGTTAAAAAGGGGGAAGGAGTACAGGCCACTGCAAAGAATTAGTTCTGTAATTGTCTGTATTCCTGCTAAAATCAGGGTTTGTGGTGCCTCCTTGCAATCCACATTGAAAGGGAACCTCCTCCGTAGACAATATCTATAGTGCGTTTAAACTCCATCTTTTTGGTTTAAAGTTCTGTTTTCATCTTTACTGGTAGGCTGACAGATGCCAGGCCTTGCAAGTTCTAACCATCTAGATCCTAGGAGTTAGTAATAAGCAGCATTTCTTCCTTTTTTCTTTCCTGGAGACTGGCTGGACCCAGGTTCGTCTGTCCATCCCCGGCCAGCTAAAGAGAAAGCTTTCCGTTTGGCCACTGGGCCTGTAGTGGCAGCTCTTATAGCTCCCACGTGACTGTGAGATGCTGAATTAGAAATTACTTCTTGAAAACCCACTTAGAAAAATATCCCCTCCCTGCATTGCTTTTTAGCCTCACCAACCCTCCAGCCTCTGCTTGGTCCACTAATAGCCCCCATGGAAGTCCCGTGGCAGGTCACTGACCAATGGACCCTTCTGACAAAATCAACATGCTGTCTGCTCAGATTTTTCCAGAGAAACAACCGAGGTGATCACCCCTAGCAACAGCCTCAATGGTGAGGTGGGGGCAGTGAGGTGAAACAAGGTGAAACCCGAGAGGCAGAGGGGCGCTTTGGCCCCAGCAGTGACTTCTCGGTCCGTGAATTTATAAAATAACAAGGGGCCCATGATATGCACCACGCCCACCACAGGGGAAGTCTGGGGCCAGCTTTCTAAGTACCATGAAGATCCTGCAATAAAGCAGAATGCACAAAACGTTGGAACCAATGTGGGTGACAAAAGCCATTGTTCTTTCTATGCTCTCTGCCAGTTTCTGAGCCTCTCGAGTTCCGAGGGGAAAGCTGTGTGTCATAGCACACGGCTCTTGTTTTATTTCAACGAGGAGCCCAAGAAGACTTTAAAGAGATACAAAAGTTAACCCCAATGGCCCATCAGCACGGCCTTCTCAAGTATCAGGAGATTGAGAAACACCTTTGCTCTCTGTCACTAGGCCAGCCTTAGTGGGGTGACAGGGCTGATGGGCAGGTTACCCCAGTAAGGTGAGGGGATCAGCATTTTCAAAGGTGGCAAATAGAGCTCATGTTTAGTGCCCAAGAAACTCAGAATTCTAATACTTCACATTTGCAATTACGACGTGGAGTCTTAGGCCCAGTGTCACAGGAAATGCGGAAGAGGCTTGAACTAAGGCCAGCAGGTCATCCTCTGGGGTACGATACCCCATGCCTCTCCTCCTCTGCTCATCCAGACTGCACAGCTCATTTTCAAACTTAGTCGCTCGCCCTTTGGAACAGTTAGAAGAACAGTGGAGTTAGAGGTTTTAATCATAGCGCTCTCAGCCCCCAGCCAGACGATCACACGACATTGGCAGTGGGGGAGTGGCTGCACAGGAAGGAAGAAGGAAGGAATTGGTGTCAAGCAGAGATGGAGGGGGACCCCCAGGCCACCGCTGCCATCCTTGAGGGGGTCACGGACCTGTTGGGATGGGGACCTCTGAGAACTAAACTGCGTGTGAAGGAAGCGGGCTAGCCATGGGCAGGAGCCATGAAGAGGCAAAGTGTGTGTGGAGACAGAGAGAGAAGGGACTGGGGAGGGAACAGAAGAGGGACAAGAGAGGGCGAGAGAGACGCACACCTGGTCTCCACACCACTGGGAAACTTCAAACTGAAAGACACATTTTCCTTGTTCATCTCAAGACCCTCATCAACACCTAAATGAGGCTAGACTCAGCTGTTAAATGCCTACAGAATGAACCCTAAACTCGGGCTTCACAGCCATGCAAAACTACCCCGAATCCAGACTATGAATGTTCTGAGGACAATACCTGTGTTCCTTAAAACCCCTCAGCAACAGGAGCCCAGAGGAGCCAGAAAGCCTGAAATGTAGCCATACAGGGGTCCTAATATGAGCCCCCTTTATGTATAAGAAGAAAAGTGCGTGGCAGAAGGGTAGGGAGAGATTGAGACTGTGTGGCCGAGCTCTGGGAGGTGCCTTCCTGAGACCTGATGTGCTTAGATTTGGAGAAGAACCACTGTCAGGCTGGGGTCGCCATCAAAGCAGCACACCAGCCGCTAGAGTCTGCCAAGAAGAAAACCTTTAGGGAAACGGTGACTGAGGCCCTGTTCCAGAATTCTAACCTCCCTGTCCTCCATGGGAGGAGGAGACAAGGGGTAAGGGGGGCCTCGTACCAGAGACCCCGTGCTGCTGGAAACCCCTGAGATGCAAACCCAGCCCTGCTTAGTGGCAACCTCCAGCAATCCCCTTCTCTGGCCATAAAGACTTCTATATCCCACAGCTTGATTTGCTATTGATTTAAGGCTCTTTTTCATAGCGATGCAGAAAAACATTTTATTTTCTCAGATGTTAAGTGGGAGGAAGTCTTTCTGGGGATATGGAGGGAAGCTGCAGAGATGAGTGATGCCGTCATTTAATGAACCCTGGGAGGAAGGAAGGGCTCTCTACTGCATCCCCGCTCGTTCACATTTCAGTTTCCAAATGAGTGTAGATTCTTCTGTATCAAGAGGTTTTAACCTGGTGACCATGGATGTTGTCCCAGGACGGGTACCGCACTTCACGAACCCAGCTGACAGTGCAAATTCTGTATCAGGATGCAGAGAGCCTTCGGGGAGCAGGCTGATTGCCATCGTCAGGCTCCCAAAGAATTCTGAGACCTCCAACATGAAGAAACCTTCAACGTGAGAAATGAAGTCTACCTCTGTCCTGCCTAAAATAATCCTTTCTGCAAACCAGAGAGATATTTATGGGCTCACAGGTCAGAGAATCAAACCCTATGAAGATTTTTCCCCTCGAAGGAGAAAAATCACAGACATCTCCACTTTCTGTGGGACCTCACCTATTGTGCATATTGCAAGGATACAAGTCAAATATATTAATAGTAGAGTATAAATGTCTAAACACAATAATTAAATAAGTGAGGTGAAAGATATGTTAACCAGGTTGATGTAAACATTCCAAATTGTACACGAAATCAGCCCATTGTACTCCAGAAATGCAGTCAGGTACACAGTTATGATCTAAATAAAATAAAAAAATTAGAAAAAGAAAACTTTGCCCAGTGCTGCTCCCTTCTTCAAAAAATCAATCAATCAATGAATTAATTAATACACTCAGCCTTAACAGCCAATTCAAAAGTACACAGGACCCAAAGTGTGAATGTTCTGAAGACAATACCACTCTTTAAAGACAGTCTTCATTTATGTTAAGGAAAACCTATTAAGATTATTTCAAAGTCAGTGAACAAATTTCACCTTGTAAGATGCTGGCAGATGGGAGCTGTTATTATCCAGTTCACAGGTTATACCTCCCTTCCCGGACTTATCGCCGTACCTGATGAATAAGAGATGCTCTGTAAATACTGCTAAATAATAATATAAATGGATAAATGAGCCGGTAGACGAATGTGTGATCAAATGAAGGTCTTCTGAGAAGTTGTATTGCCGAGGACGCTGTCACCAGAGAGCTGAACTTCCAGGCTCCAGACGCTTGTTTCCCTCCAAGGACACAGGAGAGATAAAAAGGGTGAGTGAGAGGCATCTCTGGGAGAAAGCTGCCCCATAAATACAAGGTATTGTTATTTTTATTTTTATTGGTGTTTCTACTGCCTTCAGGAGAGGGGGTGGGGGATGTGAATATGGCTAATTTTCTGCTCGACTCCAGACACATTCTAAATTACTGAGCCACATTTTATTTTAAATTGACTAATAAAGAAATCTTACACCCCACACAATTTCTCATTTCCCTGGGTCGTTTAACGTTCCGACTTCTCTACGGGGCTTCGGCCCTTTCCCCTCCCGGTGTGGGGTGGGCCGGGGTGGCTTAAGAACGAACGGTTTGATGCTGCGTCACCATCCATCCCCACCATCATCATCATAATCACCATCTCTCTTTTTCTTTTAATTCGCCCTGATCAAAACACAGAGGAAATGATAAACAGCGTCACCGTGAATCAGATGCCTTGCCTTTCTGCTTGCTTACCAAAAAAAAAAAAAAAAAAAAAAAAAGTACAGTTTTTTGCTTTCCCCTACATAAAAATAAATGGAAAACATTTTGCAAATGTCAAATGCTATATAAAAGGGAAAAATATGAAGGACACTGAATGCATAAACAATACTGGTGACAAATTTTCCCTCTCCTAACGCATTCTCAGCCGCCCAGTTCCAAGTTTGGAGTTTTATCTCAAGGGTCAGAAATCAGCTTCATCATAGGTAGAAATGGATTCTCCCAGAAAAACCCTCTCCAGATGTGCCCACAGAACGAAGGGAAGGAATAGAAAAGAACAAAGAAAATGACCCGGCACTGACCTTTTGTATTTATTCCAGTGGTTCATTAATGCGTCTCTATTTTAAGCAATGCTGTGATCTAAAATGGCAGGAGGCGATGGGAGCTCATGTACAGAAGAAAAGCCCCAATGTTACTGAGAGAGAGAAACAGTAAAGACGCAAACATCAACAAGCTGGTCAAGGTGTTACAAATCGAAGTGCTTTGACGGATGGCAGGAAAGGTGAGCAAAGCAGGGGAAGTTCCAAGGAGGCGATTGCACACAAGGCAGAGACCGAGGCCCAGGGAAGAGCCAGCCGCGGGCGCGGTGCATTGGAAAGCGCTTGGTGCAGACGCTAACAGGGGAACATCTCAGAGTGTCCCAGGAGCTGTCGGGAAGCCAGACTGGCTTAGAGAGTAGGGGCTGAGAGGAGTCTCGCGCAGAGGAGATCAAAACAGAGCTTCGGAGCTGGGTCTTGTTTCGCAGGCTTGACAAGTGCGGATTTTTCCTGAGTGGAATGGGAGACCCCTGAACCACTTTAAGGGGAAGACTGGGACATGACGGGGTTTATGACTTCAAAAGGTCACTCTGGCTGCTGTGTGGAGAAAAGGAGGGGAGGGAAAGTGTTCAGTTAGGAGGCTGGAGCAGCTGTCCAGGTGAGAGAGGGCGGTGGCTTTAACTAGGCTGGTGACAGCGGGGACGGAGAGGGAAGATGGGTTAGGACCTGCTGGTGGATTGGATGTGGAGGAAAAAGAAGCCCAGACCACAGAAGCCCATCCCTTGTAAACACACGGAAATGCTAACATTAGATGAAGTTAACTCATCCAAAGTATGAATGTCATTATTATGTTTAACACATGTTATCTTCCATCAAGCCTAGGGAGTCACCAATTCCCCTCCCTCAAACAAAACAAAGACCCTCGACTTGTTCTAACAAAATTATATTTGCATGATTTAAGCTTTCATTGAATTCTGCTTATTTTTCCCCTTATATAGGTGGTCCCCAAATCCAGGGCTGTGGACCAGAACTGGTCCACAAACAGTTAGGAACCAGATTGCACAGCAGGGGGTGAGCAGGAGAAACTTCATCCGTATTTACAGCCCGTCAGTCAGCGACAGCCTTAGATTCTTACACAAACGTGAATCCTGCTGTAAACTGTGTCCATGGAGGGTCTAGGCTGTGTGTTCCTAACGCAAATCTCGCTCCTGATGACGTGAGGTGGAGCTGAGGCAGCGGTGCCGGCACTCGGACTGTTTATCGGGGGCTGTCAATCGTTTTTTATTTTTCTGCCACACGTTAGAAGAATAAGAGCTGTCTTGGGCCACCCAGGAAATACACAAATGCAAATGAGAGCTGATTAGCAAAAAAAAAAAGAAAAAAGGGTCCATGCATACTTTTTGTGGTATTCAACAC
This sequence comes from Perodicticus potto, assembly GCA_963574655.1. Taxonomy (NCBI): domain Eukaryota; kingdom Metazoa; phylum Chordata; class Mammalia; order Primates; family Lorisidae; genus Perodicticus; species Perodicticus potto. The sequence continues at coordinate 15,782 of CAUYRH010038543.1, read as the reverse complement.
CACAGACAAGCAAAAAGAAAGTTCCAGGAAAACAGGTCCAGGGCTCCCACTGATTCTGCCTCATGCTGAGTTGTATAATTATTTCATTATATATATTACAATGTAATAATAATAGAAATAAAGTGCATAATAAATGTATTGTGCTTGAATCATCTTGAAACACACCCCACCGACCTCTCTCCTCCAGTCTGTGGACAAATTGTCTTCCATGGGACCACTCCCTGGTGCCAAAAAGGCTGGGGTCTTCTGTCTTGAAATCTCTCTGACAACTTTTATTAAATAATCATCTGACAAGTTATTATAGCTATCTTCCACGCTGCATCCCGAGGGCCATCAGACAGGGTCTACTCTGTTTTGGTCTACATACTGTGCTGAGCCTGTGGGTGAGGTGAAGGGAAGGAATATCGGACGTGACCAGAGGCCCAAAGTCAACTTTTCCAAACCTGCAGAAGATGCAGGGCCGAGAGCAGCCCAGCCCAGCACCCACACACACCCATTATTTCCCGTCTCCTCTCCTCACAAACATCCTCCTATGCCCTCCCCAGCCGACTGCAAGTCTAGACACACCATCCTGACAGAGCCAGCGCCGCTCTGAGCAGGATGACTCATGGCTCAGACACCGTCCCCACTCAGCACTGGAGTGCCCCGGTTTCCCAAGGGGGCCTGCTGGCATTGCTGGCAAAGCCGGGGAGGCTTTGTTCTTCCTTCCAAGGGGCATTCTTCCCCAGTCCCCCTTTCCTCTGCCACTTCCACCTGAGGCTCTCAGACCCTTAGAAACCATTCTCCAGTTCCTTTTGGAAATGGCAATTCCTGAGGGAAGCATTACACGAAAGGACTTCATGGAACCCTGCCCTTTGACACCCACCGGGAACGCCCAAAGGGAGCCTTTTGGACAGGTGAATGCCACATGCCCCATAAACATTTGCCAATTCAAGCCTCCGGATTTCAATAATTACGACATAGGCTGTCACTCTGAGAAGTTCTGCATTAAGGGTTTCAGACAGGAACTGTTGGTTCAGGTATTTATTTACGAAAAAACAGAAAGGTGCCCCCAAATTCATTCACACATTCATTCGGACATTTAAAAAAAATTTCATTCAATTCGTACTGCGTGCCTGGTCTTGGACATCCATCACTGAATTAAACAGACAGGGCTCCTCTCCTCACAGTACTACCTATTTGGGAAGATAGATAATATACTTAATAATAAGGAATATATAATTGCAAATTGAGATAAGAGGCATAGAAAGTGAAGAAGACCCTATAATCCAGATCCTGGCTGGAGGAGAGTGGACACTGAGTTAGGATGGTCAGGAAAGATAAGTTGTTAAAGCAGGAAACTATGTTCAGAGAACAGGGTGAAAGAGGAGAGAGAGAAAGAGAGTTTTAGGCTGCGGGAAGAGCTCAGTGAAGATTGAGAAGGGAACAGTGGCCTCCCCTGACTTGTGTCCTTAATGCACAGACAGGTGTCCTGGGCCCCTGCCTCTCCTCCACCTCTGCCACCTCCACATGGATTTCCAGCCTGCAACTCAAACTCATCTCAGCCCTTCATTTCAGGACTTGGATTTCCAGCCTGCAACTCAAACTCATCTCAGCCCTTCATTTCAGGCTCCTGTCTTCACCTTTCTCTTCCTTCACAGCCAAACATTGACAAACTCACCCCATTGTTCACATCTTTCGTTCTTTATCATTTGCTCACGCCTAAATATGTGGACACCTGCCTTCTGTCCACTCTCAACTATTAACATCCCCCTGACATGTCACCAATGCATTCCTTTTTATTAATGTCAGAGTAACAAGTAGGTACACATGTTGTCACACGGACACCTTTTACAATGCTGAAGTGGGGGTTTTTAGCGTACCCAGACCCTGGATAATGGTCATGGTACCCGATGGGTAAATTTGTACTGCTCTCTCCTCTCACGTCTTGGTTTCCAAAGACCTGTAAAACCAATCGGTTTATTTCTCAGTCTTCAGCCTCTTCACTACCTTTGGTTTCACTCTCCAACCCAATGTTCCTGAAACATTCTCCCTTTCCTTCCCTCTTTGCCACTTTGTCAAAAACCGAGAGTGTCATGGCTCAGCGCCCATAGCACAGTGGTTACAGCACCAGCCACATACACCAAGGCTGGCCGGTTCAAACCCAGCCCGGTCCAGCTAAAACAACAATAACAACTGCAATAAAAAATACCCAGACATGCAGCGCCTGTGGCTCAGTGAGTAGGGTGCAAGCCCCATATACTAAGGGTGGTGGGTTCAAACCCAGCCTTGGCTGAACTGCAACAAAAAAATAGCTGGGCATTGCGGCGGGCACCTGTAGTCCCAGCTACTCGGGAGGCTGAGGCAAGAGAATTGCCTAAGCCCAGGAGTGGAAGGTTGCTATGAGCTGTGACACCACGGCACTCTACCAAGGGCAATAAAGTAAGACTCTGTCCCTACAAAAAAAAAAAAAAATACCCAGGCATTGCAGTGGGCACCTGTAGTTCCAGCTACATGGGAGGCTGAGGCAAGAGAATCACTTAAGCCCAAGAGTTTGAAGTTGCTGTGAGCTGTGATGCCACAGCACTCTACCGAGGGCAACATAGTAAGATTCTGCCTCAAATAAACAAAAACAAAAACAAACAGACAAAAAAACTGAAAGTGTCTATGATTGAGTCAAGTTGCTATTCCCTTCTGAACCATTGCTGATGCAAACATTCTCAGTAGAAGCACATATAATATGCCAGGAACTATGCTAAGCACTTTACAAATCTGGCTGCAAACCATGTGGAGATCTTTGGTCAGGATTGTTTCTCCCCGTATTTTCACCTTATGGGAAGGACGCTTTTTGTCTCTGGACTCAAGGAGAAAAAAAGAGGAAGTTAGTGCAGAGTGGGGCCAATCAGGGGAGACAGACAACGCTTCCTTTCAGAAACTTTTGCTTTCCAAAAGTGTGTGGATGTGATTATGTTAGATGTTCTGCATGGGGAGTGAGAGGGTGGCTGTAATGGAAATAGCAAGATAGAAAGAGAAAGAGAAGAGGGAAGGGGGGATGAAGGAGAGAAAGAAAGAGAGAAAGAGAGATTTCATCTAGATTATAAAAGAGTTGCCAAAAGACTGGTCAAGTTTCACAAGCAGCAGAGATCTCCAAAGGGGGAAGGGTATATGATCTCAGTTCAACTAGATACTTGAGTCTCAAGTATGTGGCCTAACAGGAATGTAGCCTGTGTATCTGGGAGATAATCACGGTGGATCGTCAGGCAGGCCATTCCTACATGCCTCACCTGTCTGGGCCATAGGTGAGAATCTGGACCCTATACATAATGGGGATTGTATTTCCTGCCCATAAAGTGAAAGTAGGGATGAGGTTATTTTTAATCTTGTTTGAAAATAACACAGAAATGTGCTCCTTATTGCAAAACTGAGTTTGTGGGCATAGATTCATACGCTCATTCTCTTCCTTCATCCTTACAAGGGGCTGGCACTCTGGGTATCTTTGCCTCTGTGCTGCCAATAAGAAAATGTTCTTCTGGAAAGGTTATATGAGTTGCCCATGTCACAAGATGGCAAAGCCAATATTTCTAGGAGATTGTCTGACAATGCCCACTGTCTCCACTGCTATTCAACATAATAGTGGGAGTCTTGGACATTTCAATCAGGAAAGAGAAGGTGATCAAGGTTCCAAATAGGGTCAGAGGAGATCAAACTCTCACTCTTTGCAGACGATATGATCCTATACTTGGAAAACTCCAGGGACTCGACTACAAAACTCTTAGAAGGGATTAAGGAATATAGCAGTGTCTCAGGATACAAAATCAGTAGCTTTTATATATGCCAACAATAGTCAAGCAGAAAATATGGTCAAGGACTCAATTCTTTTTACAGTAGTGCCAAAGAAGATGAAATATCTGGGAATTTACCTAACAAAGGACATGAAAGATCTCTATAAAGAGAATTATGAAACTCTGAGAAAAGACATAGCTGAAGATGTTAACAAATGGAAAAACATACGATGCTCATGGCTGGGAAGAATCAACATTGTTAAAATCTCCATATTATACAAAGCAATCTATAGATTTAATGCAATCCCCATAAAGTCATCATTGTCATACTTTAAAGAGCATGAAAAATAGTGCTACATTTTATATGGAATCAGAAAAAAACTTCAAATAGCATTACTTAGAAATAAAAACAAATCAGGAGTATCACTCTACCAGACTTCAGATTATACTATAAATCTATGGTGATCAAAACAGTATGGTACCGGCACAAAAACAGAGAGATAAATTTATGGAAGATAACAGAGAACCAAGAAATGAATCCAGATCCTTATCATTTGATCATTGATAAGCCTATCAAAAATATTCAGTGGGGGAAAGACTCCCTATTTAACAAATGGTGCTGGGTGAACTGGCTGGAGACATGGAGAAGAATGAAATTGGACCCCAACCTTTCACCATTAACAAAAATTGATTCTCCCTGGATAAAAAATTTAAACTTAAGACACAAAACTATAAAAATACTGGAAGAGAGTGCAGGGAAAACACTTGAAGAAATCAGCCAGAGAGAATATTTTATCAAGAGGACCTCCCCCCTCCACTCTTTACTAAGAGTAAATGAGGCAACACCACAAATACATTTTAGTTTGAGGTCTGATCAAACTAAAAAGCTTCTGTACAGCCAAGAGTACAGTAAGTAAAGTGAACAGACAACTTTGAGAATGGAGGTTTTTTTCAGGTTATGCTTCCAACAAAGGTCTGATAACTAGAATCCACAGAGAACTCAAACTAATCAATAAGAAAAGAACAAATAACCCCATTTCTATGTGGGCAAGAGACTTGAACAAAAACTTCTCTGAACAAGACAGGCACAAGGGCTATGAATACATGAAGAAATGCTCATCATCTTTAATCATCAGAGAAATGCAAATCAAAACCACTTTGAGATATTAGCTAACTCTAGTAAGAGCAGCCCACATAACAAAATCCCAAAACTACAGATGTTGGCATGGATGCAGAGAGAAGGGAACACTTCCGCACTGCTGGTGGGAAGGCAAGCTAATACATCCCTTCTGGAAAGAAGTTTGGAGAACACTCAGGGAACTAAGAGTAAGCCTGCCGTTCTATCCTGCAATTCCTCTACTAGGTATATATCCAGAAGACCAAAAATCATTTTACAACAAAGACATTTGCATCAGAATGTTTATTGCAGCCCAATTCATAATTGCCAAGACATAGAAACAGCCCAAATGCCCATTGACCCACAAATGGATTAACAAATTGTAGTATATGTATACCATGGAATGCTATGCAGCCATAAAAAAATGGAGGTTTTACATCTTTTATGTTTACCTGGATGGAGCTGGAATATATTCTTCTTAGTAAGGTATCTCAAGAATGGGGAAAAAGTATCCCGTGTACTCAATACTACTATGAAATCAACATATAATCACCTACACATTCATACAAATAGTAAAACATAACTATAGTCCAGAAAGTAGAAGGGAAGAGGAGAGAGGAGAGGACGGGAAAGGTGGGAGGTGGGAGGGTATTTGGGGGGACCTCACCTAATGTGTATAACGCAATGGTACATTTCAAAACTATTAAGAAGAGTATAATTGTCTTACCGCAATAAATAAGTAAGCGAGGTGATGGATGTGTTAATCGGTTCAACGCAAGCATTTCACATTGTATATCAAATCAGTACACTGAACCCCATAAATGCATCAATGTACACAGTTGTGATTTAAATAAATAATTAAAATAATAAAATATAAAAATAAAATACAAAAGCAACAACAACAACAACAACAAACCCTTGGCCTTATTTACTAAGTCCTATGTTACCAAAGATCGCATGGGAAGCTTCTCATATTTCCCACTTTAGACACGCTCTCTCTCTGCAATTGTAGTATCCCTGAAGACTTCAAGCACCCCTTTCTCTTCCTACCTTGTCATGTATAAGCCTCACAACCCAAGTTTTCGATTTGAATTATCTGATTATCCTATTAGGGTCAACAGAGTTTTCTCCATTTTTAGGCTTTGCTTCAAATCTCCATCACATTTCTCTTTAAATACGGCTTTATTTTTGAATAAGACATTGGCCAAAATTCGAGCTTTTCTTTTGTGTAACTTTAAGCAAGTGACTTGTTAGCAAGTTACTTAAGCTCTCTCTGCCTCCATTTTCTTATCTGTGAAACATGAAAATAGAAGCTACCTCAATGGCTGTTTTGAGGTATCGAATTAATAAACGCATTAAAGGCTAAACATTGAAAGCCGTATTTGATGCATAATAGCTCCTTTATAAAAATCAACCAGAGATAGTTACCCAGAACAGTTTAGGAGCCTATACATTTGAATATGAACCAGACCCTTATGCTTTAAGAGTTCCCACTGTGGGTATTTTTCAGGAAATGTTCAACTAAGCTACCTATGCAAGTTTCTTTCCTATTGTTATTTCTTTGGGTTAAAAGTTGTTGTCATGTATCAGGCTTTTAATGACGCAGCTTGTCCCTGGTCCGAGGTCCCTCTAATCTTCTTGTGTTGGACAGAAATCTTTTCTAAAGCCAGAAATGCTCTGATAATTCCCAAGTGTGTACTAGAGGACTCAGCATAGCTCAGAAAAGTTGGCCTACGATGTATCTAGAATCCTTTCCCGTCATTCTTCAGCTGTTTATCTTACACATATTATTTAATCTCTCTGGTCCTCAGCTTCTCCTTGGTAGAAAAGGGGTAATGATAGTATCTGGTGGTAAAAAATAAAATAAAATTAGTTACCACCAGTGATGGTATCTGGTGGATAGTAAGTAACCTAGTTCTGCAAACAGAAGATCAAATGTAAAGTCCCTTTGCAGGGATATAGGTCATTGGTGACCAGTCCTAGCCAGTGGGACACAAAGAGAAGACGAGAGGCCCCCAGTGTGACACTCACGCTGTGAAAGCTGTCTCTTTCTCTGTCCAGTCTTTGACAACATTAACCCCTCTGGTTCTTGGGATTTCCCTCAGTGTTAGAATTGACACGCCCTGGTTAATACTAACCACCCACCTGCACACTTGATGACTCTGCAGTTGCCTAATACTTACTGACAGAGCCGTCCACAATGATACAAATGCTCTTGATCTTCCCTGGTCAGAATAGCAGCTCTCAGTCCCACGCAGCCAGGGAACGCTGACAGCTTGGCTAGAGCCAGTGAGAAACTGAATTCCTCCAATGCCTTTGATTTAATTGTAATTAATCCAGATTTCAACAGCCACTGTGATAACCAGCTACCATATGGGCCAGCAGAGCAGAACTAGCCTTTAGGCTAGTTCTTGAGAAATGTAAGACTCTCCAGATTCCTGAGGCCTTTCCACCTGCTGTGGTTCTGCCCCCTTTGACATTCCACCCTGGAAAGGGTTTAGTCTTTGGCTCTTCTCAGTCATGAATTTGCTCCAACAATGTCTTGTTATTTCCTTTTTCAGGCTTCAAGCAGCAGCACCACACTTTACAGAAAGTGTGTATAGGTATCAAAACAACAACAAAAAACACCAACCAGAAATTGCATGCAAACTTTACTGATGCTTCTTTTCAGATCAAAAGGCCTAATGCAGTGAACTTGTGTGCCAGCTACAAAATAGCACAAATGTAGCTTGTCTTTGAATTATTCTAGATCCAAAAGACCCAGGAAAGGCAAATCTGCAGTCAAAAGGACTGAAATACGTGAAATGAGGCCTGTGGAATAATTCCATGTTGTTAATTGAAAAAATGTTAATCATGTCACATTAGGAGGAAGACAGGGTTAAACTGGTAAAATTTAAATTCACTTAGGCCTTATCTCTTGTTGGAATGAACCAGATGATTAATCCTCAATATTCTTCGGGGATGTGGTGAACACCAGCAATTAAATTAACAACTACAAAGTTTATGCTCAGAGATTCAAAAATGAAAGATGGAAACACGTTAATTTTTCACAAGTTGTTACCTTAATTATCTTCGTATTGCTCTGTCTCCTTTCCCTCATTACAGAAACACACCCCTTAGTATTCACGGACCCCTTTAATTTGCTGGAGCTCAGTAGCAACGTAAGAAATGTCTTGGACCATAGGAAGTCATCGATCTTACTTCGTGCATGCTCACTGAAAATAAATTGTTCTGCTGTGCCTAATCTCCGTGTTCATTCTGCGGTGTACTGACAGATTTCCACTTGCCTGCACGGAAATTGGGAGTATCTGTAAACCCATACACATAGCGGTTACCGCGTCGCTTCGATCCACCAGCCAACAGCAAAACGCTTCCTTAGGAGAACAGGCTGAAACTTAATTGGTCAGGTTAATGGAACACGGCGAAGAACTAAAGGATGGACTAGTTAGGGAAATAAACCAACTAGAATGTCTACTCTGTTGAACAGACATTCCACATTTAGAAAGCTTATTTTATCCAATGCACACCTTCCAAAAGCTTCTTCCTTTTCTTTTATTGTATTTTTTTTTTCTTAAAATGGTATCTCTGCACTGTCAGCATGGAATCCCAGTTTGTGAAGATCAGATAATTCATTTCTCTTGCAACGCAGCTAATCACAATCAAAAAAGTAAAGAAAAAGATAAATCTAGCAGCCACCAATACAAAGCAAGGGGAACCACAAAGCCAGGGGACGCTGCCCCATGGTGACTTAACAGATCCCCTGACATACGTGTATTCACTAACCCTCCCCAAACTACCTGCATAGCGTGTATTTTTTACGTTAACTCAGAGGCCCACCCATTTGCAGCCGTAGTACAGCACACAAGCTATCTACAACATTAGCAGCAAGAGCAGCACAACAGCAAAAGTGGTTTTCACAGGGAGAATTTCTAAGTAGGCTCTGTTGATGCGAACGAAGTTCTAGCCGTGATTCTTTTCTTCCAAGAAGACCATTTTCTGGTCAGGGGTGGTGGGAGGAATCAATGATGTAATTCACAAAACAGGCTAGCAATTTGAAAACTGCAAATAAAATGACAAGCAAACCTATCACAGAACCCTGGGTTGAAACAGCAAAAAACGATCACACGACTGTGTGTCCCAACCGGAAAATGCATGAGAACTTATCAAGAATGGAACACACGGCATCCTCAATGCCTGAAGAAGTAATCACCATCACTATAAATCCTCTCCCAGAGTGATGGGAAAGTCTTTGACGGTTATATATACTGGGCAGGAGCCTCACTTAGTCTACTTTCTGAATTTCCAAAGTTTCACAGCGAAATGTCATCTCCCCAGAGAACGCACTCACAACAAATTATTGGCACAGCTCTATTGATCATCACCCAAATGGCAGAAATCTCAATAAATCTCATCTGGACCTTTACTGAAACTTCAAAAATGCATTAGGCCCCTCTCCGCTGACCACCGTTTTTATGATCGCTATTGTATTTGCAGGGCAGTCAATTTTATACAGCATAACAAACTGCCAAGTGCTAACGCAATTCCCTGCATTACTGAGGCCCATGTATTAAATTTAGTGACGCACAATATCAGACTTCAAATATTGCAAGGCTTAGAATTGAATGCCACAGAGCCTAATGTTATCAACCTGACAAAAACACTGACATATTAAGTGGCAGATCATGTATTCATATTTGGAACCGATGTTGTTTTCCTGGTTAGCTGTATATTTGGGGGATTAGCCGTGATATTTCAAAATGAGCATTGCATTTTGGAGCACAAAAGGACTGACAGCAAAGACGCTGTCTTGGTTATTATTCTTTCTTCCCGTGGCAGATCAATTATCACTTTTCTTAATGATGTGCTATTATAGGTCTAATGAAAATGTAAGCACAACTCAGAAAAATGTCGTCTGAAAAAATAAACAATTAATATTTTTTGCCTTCTGCCAGTACAAAGAAAAAAAAAAAAAAGCAGCTCTGAGATTATACTTTTATCCTATGACTAGAATGCTAGGTTGTGTATCTCTTCTGCCTTTAAATTAGGACAAGAGTTTCTCTCTCTTTTCTTCCTCTCTTGCCATTGATTTTTTGTTTGTTGCGACAGAAGCTACAAAATTTACTAAATTTCCTTTAAAAGTCTTGCTTTTATTCCGGTGCTACTGAGCCATTTTAACCACTTATCTTTGGAAAAACATGAGCACTGCAATGTGCCCGTTTGCTCACCCCTCATGGAAACGTACTGATTCCCAAAAATAAGAGTCCAGAAACGAAATTTCCCAGCAGCCAAAGCGTGTCAAGTTTAATCTGCACGGCTTATACACAAAACAATATTTTGCCAAAGAAATGAATTTCTCTCAGGATATGGAATATCCCTTTTAAAATTATATGCAGTTTCTTCCCCCTCTTCCCTTCGAAACATTGAGAATCTGTTAACTTAACCCACTTTCTAGGTCAAGAATTCTGATATTAAAAGCTGCATCTTGTATGCATACAAATCACAATATCAAAAATGAGTTTTGCAATAATGAGGTCACTTCCAAGACTCCAGAAAAATACCAGGGCACACAAGAATTAAATGGTTTATTTTCTGACTCCAGTCTGCAGATTCATCAAGATCACAAAATAAAATGTGTGTGTGTGTATATCTACTGTTAAAAATAGGTGCAATTTTCACGAATATGTCAGAGGACCTGTTATATCCATAAGAAGCAGAATTTTGCTTTATGCTGGTTAGTGATTGAAGTTTTTTTTTTTTTTTCAATTTTGATAAGCCCAATGTTTCTTTTTTTCCTTGTTTCATGTCTTAAATTTATTTTTTTTAATTTTTATTTTTTATTAAATCATAGCTATGTACATTAGTCCAATCATGGGGTACAGAGTGTGGGCTTCATATACAATCTGAAATATCTTCACCCAACTGTTTGACTGGATGAAGCCCAGTGTTTCTAAGCGTCTATTTTAGAGAGCTCGCATAAATGGAATCACACAGGATTTGCCTTTTTGTACCTGGAATCTTAGCATGGTGTCCTCAAGGATCACCCAGGTTGAATCATATGATAACAGGCTTCCTTTCTTTTTTAAGGCTGAATAATATCCCTGTGGGTAGACACCACATTTTCTTCATCCCTTCATCCATCAGGGGAACTTTCGGTTACTTCTAACTCTAACCTTAACCCTAACCCTAACAATAACCCTAACCTGGCCTGGACGAATATTTTATGGGGAGGACCCCCCGGGGCAATTGAAGCAACACCAAAAATACATTACTAGGATCTGATCAAACTAAAAAGCTTTTGCACAGCCAAGAGCACAGTAAGTAAAGCAAACAGACAGCCTCTTGGCTGTTGTCACTAACACTGCAATGAACACAGGTATGCGAGGCATCAATGTCCTTTAAAATTCCCAAGGTGGTCCTACTGTGGGGTGGGATTAAGAACCATTAATACTTCTATAAGATACTGTGAAGCCTCTCATCTCTGGAAGTATGACAAGATGGCACCCTCTGAATGTTACATCATATGGATACTCCAAAATAGAGGAAGTTTAATTTCAAGTATCCCCATATGCATAGGACTATTAGAGACCCCAACTCAAGTGCCCTCAGGGAAGATGAGTAGCTGGTTTGCTCAGCAGCCCCTGCTTAGAGGAATGAGGGTCAGCTTGGCTCACTGTCTGCCGGGAAGAGAATGCTGACTTTACCCAAAGGAGGTTCAGCCTGTCTCAACTGGGCCCAGCTCTCACGGGGCAGGATGGTATACAGGAAAACTTCCAAGCGTCAGAATTGACTGAATCTGGTTTAAACCTCATCTCCAATCACCTGTCAGCCAAGTTGCTTTTGATGGGTTCCTTCAACTATCTCAAGTATGAATTTCTACAATGTGGAGATTATAAAACCTACCTGAGCCGAAGCCATAAAGTGAACAACCATAATTTAAGACACGAGTAGGCACTGTCTAAGCAGAAGCTATGAATCTCATGATAAAAAGCCAATTTAAAGTCATAGATTTCTAATGTTTAGAATACCCATCTGATTCGAAATGAAATAATCAATCATCCCTAATGATAGGTGACATGTCACCTCTATATAAGACTGATCATCAAACTGGAGACCACTGCTGGTCTCTCACTGCCCCCTCATGAGTTCTTCTGGATTGTCAGGGAAAACTATTAAAGAGGGAAAAATTCTGGCATTATTCCTGGTGCCCACTCTAGTTTTCTCCTGCATTGACAAACTTAAGCACAATATTCAAAACAAAAAATTTGACCAGGAATGGCCTTCTAAAACATTGCACCTCACTTTTTTTATTTTATAATTTTTAAGAAGTTCATGGGCTCAGTTCAGTGGCACACGCTTATAATCCCAGCACTCTGGGAACCATGACGGGAGGATCACATGAACCCAGGAGTTTGAGGTTGCTGGGAGCTGGGCTGATAACCCCAGCATTCCAGCCTGGGCAACAGAGTGATGCTCTGTCTCAAAAAAAAAAAAAATTCATAATCTTGTATTTATTAAGAAAATGGGTACTGGAAACGTCACTGGCTATAAAACCTGCATTGCTACGGTAGACCTCACCTATGCTTATCAGCACACACTGACTGTTGATTCAATCATTCAAAATGTGCTTCCCCTGCAGTTGGTCAGCCTCGGTGTTAGGTACGGAACAGGGCGACCAGTAAGACAATGATTCTCACTTGGAGGCAGTCATACGGGTATGGAAGGATGCTGGTCACAAAACCATTAAGTGGGGTGGCACCTGTGGCTCAGTGAGTAGGGTGCCAGCCCCAAATACCAGAGGTGGCGGGTTCAAACCTGGCCTCCGCCAAAACAAAAAACGACAAAAAAACCCAAACAAATAAAAAAAAACCTGTTAAGTGTAATACTATGCGTGGAGAATTACTGGACCACCGTAAGACACACTTAATACTCTGGTTAACACACTTAACCCATTCAACTGACTTCAAGATGATGAGTCTTTCAAAATGAGAAAAATGAGATCAGAAAAAAAAGTGTATATTAAATGTGGCAGAAATCATATGGGCAAAAGCAGAGGCCACGTACAGATGAGAGCAGAGGAATGCGTGTCCGGTTTGGTATTGCTGGCAAATAAAACTGGAGGGAGGAAGTGAAAGTAATGCAGAGTTTGATCTGGTTTCTAGAGATTCATTTATTGCTGCTTCTTCCGTCCTCCATCTATCCACCCATCCATCTACCCTTTCATCCCACCACTCACGTGCTCTTTTCAGCTAGGCGTTGTGCTAGCTCCTGGGAATTCAAAAATAGCGCAGACGACTCCTTTTGAATACTCCAAGACGCTTCAAGTTTGGCGTTTCTGCTCTAATCCCACAAAACCCCCTTCCTAACACCTGTGCCATCCTCATCATTAGCTATCTATGGGCTATCTGTCTACATTAGCTAGATATCGATCTATATAGCATGAACATAAAGCTAAGGGTAGCTCCCCAATCTTTCTTATAAAGAGAGTAAATGCAACATCTCTCCAGGACTCCAGACATGACCATCTCTTGAAATTTACCCACTTGCACCCACCACAGCCCTATCAGTGGGGGATGTCTCTCTACCCACTTGTCCTGGATCAGTAGTCAGTGCTACTGATGGGTATTTAACGTTCACTGAGCAATGTTATCAACCTGGCCCTCTGCTAATGATCTAAATGCATTATCCCACTTGATAGTCTTGCCCCTACGAGGAAGATGACATTTCCATGCTCAGTGTACAAACGAGGATGCAGAGGTTTAGAAAGGCTTAGCAATGAACCCGAGGTTCTGTACCTGGTAAGGGGCAGAACTGGGATTTGAACTCAAGCAGTCTGACCCCCAAACCCCTGTGTTTAAAACCACTATGTAGGATTATTCTCTTCCCATGAGCAAAACCTCTCCCATATTGTCACTTCTGGTTTTGTTTAACTATCTCAGTTTCAACAGAGAGCTCCCTTCATCCAAAACCAGATGTTGTTCATCAGCTGCCCCCTCGCTTCCGTGTGTAAACGTCCACCTCTGTGTCAATGAGTGACTCCACACTTCCCATGTCTGTGAATTGAGCTAATGGTGGCACTTCTTCCGGGGCTCAGATTTTAATTAGCTTGTAAGTCTGCCACTGGCTGGTGAAATATTTATTTCTCAGGAATACACGTTAGTAATTTACGGATCACAGTCCTACAGTAGAAATGGGATAGGAACTGTTTCCACACTGGTCGTCTGCTGTCACTGAAGTGCAGATTACTCACCGGCAGTGGCCGCACTAAAGCCTGCTGCCTTTTCTGTATGTGCTGGGTACTTTGCTTGTTTGTGTGTATGTGGTGGCAGCGGGGAGATTTGGGACTCTTGCAATGCTACCATTTTAGGATGGGGCGTGAAGTGAGGGCTATAATATGTTGCCCGTCCCCCGATGAAAACTACATTATTAGGAACCCTTATACAAGCTCAGAAGTTATTATTACAAGGAAGGGAAGTGAGGAAGAGAGGGAGGGGAAGGGAGTTTGGAAATTTACAATATACATTTCAAATTACAGATATTAGATCAGCATATATTTTATTTACAAGTCCATGAAAAACTCTGCTGAGACTTGAACAAAGTAGAAAACACTGCAGCCCATTTGGTGAGTCATGTGACTTATAGGTAACTTTCTCAAATGTACATATTCATCGACCTGGCAATTCCATTTTTAGAATTAGATGGATGGACAGACAGATAGTTGGACAGACAGACAATACAGGCACAAAGATCTGTGTGGAAGAAGATTCGCGGATGCAGCACTGAATAAAACCTAGAGCCTCCCTTTTGCCCAGCCCCTCCCCTCCCACCCCCACAGGCTGTGTAATCTTAAAACAGAAACCAGATCAAGTGACTACCCTCCCTCCTATATTGCAAATTCTAAATATAAGACGGTGTGCTGTGTAGACTATAAGTAATCTCTAGTTGCAAAGCATCATCATATAAATCTATAAATATTTAGTCCACGTGGGCACTGTATTTCTTCCAAGCTGGCTCCTAACATATGTTTTTCTTTTTAAATAATTCTGTATTCTTCTATTTATTCAATCAACATACATTTTTAAGGATGTAATTTTTGCCAGGTTCTATGCTATGGGCTGGAGATATAATAACAAGAATGTGTGGAAACTTTACTCTCATATAATTTATTACTTAGAGGCTTGACTTTATTTTACTTTATTATATTACTATAATACTAAATTTTACTATTTTACTATTTTATTACTATATTATTAAATTAATATACCATATGTTTGGAATTTGGGGGTATACAACTTTCATAAATTTTAATGCTAATATTCACCACAATGTCTTATAATTGCTGCAATTAACAGACTAGTTCTTTCACCTAAAAAACTCTCTTGCTTGGTATTAATCTCTGGTGTTAAAAACAGAACAAAACAACAAAATCTCTCTTGTGCTATTTAATCCTTTGTAGTCACCCTCTCTTCACCCTTGATCCCTGGCCACCATATATCTGTTCTGCTTTCCAACCCTACAGTTTTGGTTTCCTATGCTATGAATGGATTCATATAGTAAGTAATCTTTTGAGACTGGCTTTTTATTTTTTTCACTTAGTATAAAGCCTCTGAAATTGATCCGAGTTTTTGCATGAATCAGTAGCCGGTTTCTTTTTATTGCTTTGTATAGCTGTCCAACTGTTTACCTGTTCAATTGTTTGAAGACATACGAGTTGCTTCCAGTTTGGAGCTGCATGTGCATTTTTTCCTAATGAATGGACATTTTCCTTCTTTTTTTTTTTGAGACAGAGCCTCAAGCTGTCACCCCGGCACCCTGGATAGAGTGCTGTGGCATCACAGCTCACAGCAACCTTCAATTCCTGGGCTCAAGCGAGTCTCCTGCCTCCGCCTCCCAAGTAGCTGGGACTA